>PVHP010006663.1:37942-59760 GCA_004024765.1 Zapus hudsonius
TCCCTCCCTCCCTCCCTTCCTCCCTTCCTTCTCCCTCTCTCCCTCCCTCCCTCCGTCCGTCTGTCCATCCATCCATCCTTGGTAGGGTTTCACTCTAGCCCAGGCTGACCTGGAACTCACAGTGATTCTCCTTCCTACCTCTGCCTCCTGAGTGCTGGCTCCTCTTTTGCTTTAATATTCATTCCTATACATTTGTGTTATTTCCCCCAAATGTTATTTTATACATTTTGTATTGTTCCCATTCTATGTTTAGTATTGTATTTAAAAACTTTTTATTTGCAAGCAGAGAGAGAGAAAAAAATAATGGGCTTGCCAAGGGCCTTTTGCCACTGCAAATGAACTCCAGGTGCATCTGCCATTTTGTGCATCTGGCTTTATGTGGGTACTGGGGAATTGAACCCAGGCCATCAGGCTTTCCAAACAAGTATCTTAGCCACAGAGCCATAATATTGTTTTTCACACTGTATCTTAGTATTCTTTTTACAATTTTTTTTGTGAATGGTGTTGTATATGAATGACTGTAAATGTGTAAATATGTGCATTCTGTTGGGGATCAGAGGTGAGAGGAGAACTTTGTCTTCCTCAATCACTAACCATGTATTTCCTTGAGATAGGGCCTCTTCCTTAACCCCGAGCTGTCATTTATCGGTCAGTTTCTGCAATTATCAGGTCTCTTTCCCCACACCCTCTGCGCAGACTGGGGTTACAGGTGTATGCTTTTCACCATTTCTGAAGAGTTGAACTTGATGGTCTCTATTCAAGAGGCCCTTAAGTGCTCTTAACTGCTGAGACATCTTCCCAGCCCAAGAAGTTGGTTTTTGTGGGGGAAATATTTAGGATTTTTTAAAGGATTATAGTGCTTTTTACAAGTTACCTTGCTTTTTGGTACCATCAATTGTATATATGGCTTTAGTTTGTATGTGTATGTGTTAATGGTTCACATGTTTTCAACATTAAATAACCACTAAACAAGAAACATATTTGGGCCACCCTTTTGTAAATTACTTAAATAAATTTGATTCTTATTTTTTAAATTCATTAGAGATTATATATAGAGAGGAACAGAAAAAGAATGAGTGTGTCAGGGCCTCTTGACACTGCACATGAACTCCAGATGCATGTACCACTTTGTGCATCTACCTTTATGTGGATACTGGGGAATTGAATCTGTGCCAGCAGGCTTTGTATGAAAGGACCTTTAACTGCGAAGCCATCTCTTCAACCCAAATTTGGTTCTTACAGTGGACTTGTTTTGCAACAATATGGTTTGCACACTGCCTATTATTCCAGCACTTGGAAGGTGGAGGCAGAGGATTGGGATTTGAAGCCTAGCCTTAACTGCAGAAGAAGTATTAGTTCAGCCTGGGCTACATGGGACACTATCTTAAAAACAAAACAAATAAAAAACCCAGTATGGAGATGTTTGTAAAGGACTGATTCAGCAGCAGTATAGCAGTAGGCCAGATGACAAAATGTCAAATGCTTTCATACCTAATACAATCAAACTATTTTTCTCCTTATATTTGGATTTTGAGTACTGGCCTTATCTGGGATAATTTTATTCTCCCCCCGTCTTGCAAGGTAATATTATATATTTCTGTATTGGAGCAAGTAATCTGATGTCTCTGAACAAAAGGTAGGTCTCAAGAGAAATTTCTGTATCTGCTTCACCCCTCAGACTGACTCCCTGATTGGCTGGTGCCACTGAGGAGAGGAAACTGGGGTTATGTAGACTGCTTTAAGTCAGCCATAGCAGTGAGTTTTTACTCATGACCTGGAGATTTTAGTCTTAAGAAAGGGCTTGTAGATGCTGAGGAAATAACCAATATATCTTTCATCCTAAGTAAAGCAGTTTTGAAAATTCTAAAATAGCTATACCAGATATTTTTAATGTCTAATATGATATTTAGGTGTTTTTATTTAGCAGGTTTTTTTCTTGGGTCTTTCTAGAGGACAAGAATTTTGGGCAGACTTGAATGCCATGAATGTGTATGAAACAACTGAATTTGACCAACTACGAAGGCTTTCTACACCACCTTGTAGTAATAGCAACTCTGTTTACCACACATTTTGGAAATTCTTCTGTAAAGACCACTTTGGATGGAGAGAGTATCCTGAGGTATTTACACGTTCTTTTTGTGTTTTTTAAGTATGTACATTAATTTTTCTTTCCTTGATGTTCTTTCCAATAATGACTTAAGTTGAACTACACATCATAATCAAAGAGCTTAAGGATGTAAATTTGAGTCTTAGTGATGACAAAGGCAAAACTTTTCTCTTCATTTTTCTGAAAATGTATTTCCTTCCTGAAATCCATAGGCTATCACTGTTATCAAAGAACTAAAGTACTTTACCCAGATTTTTGCACTATAGAGATGAAGTACTTAGACTTGGTGCTATCTTTGGAATCACTAATAAGTTGTGAATGATTTACTTTTGGCTATATCTCCTGTTATGCTTATGGAGGTTGGACCATGTGTTAAATCCACCATCGTAAAGCCTAATGGGACAACCACTCTTGAGTACCTGGAAGAAGTATTTGAAAACATTTTTAAACCATGGCTAGACACATAATTTCTTTAGAATTTTGTCATTTACAACAGGCATCATTTCTGTGAGAATAGCTCATCAATTGCAGAACAAAATTTCAATGATAATGATTTACTTAGCTCTTCAGTGCTAATACTGAATCAGGTCAAACACCCCGAAGTGGACTTTTGACATTAAATTCATGTTCTGATGATCTGTCAGTTTGGTAAATTGAATTCATTTTTAGCATTACAAAAAGGGAGAACTGACTACTCTGTGTTTTTAAAAGACTTTAGTAAAACAGCATGGCCTAATATGTTAACTGCAATAAAACACAATATTGAGCCAAAATTTTCTGACTCTTAAGTAATCACTTCCAAACAGAATAGGAGGCTATTAAAAATGTATTTCAGAATACTTCGAATATCCTTGTGTTTTCCTCTCAGAAGTTTTTTAGGTTTAGAATGTAGTTGCTTTTTTGAACTTTGGGTACTATTATCTTCCCTTTCTGAAAATTGTCTTCACCAATATAAATCAAGAAAATCTCTAGGATATTATTGAGGTTCATAGTTCTGTGGACCTCACATATTTCACAAGTTGAATAGCCATTCTTCTGTGAACAGGGAGCATCTTCCTATTCTGAACCTTTGAAAGAGAAATCCACATAGAAAAGGAATTAATTTCATTCACTGTATTTATTGAAATTCCTTGGTTAATAATAAGTTAGACTATTTTTGCCTTTAATTAGTTTTCATTTTTCACAGTGGTTATTACTTTGATTTAAAAAAAAATAACGAACTTCTGTTTTCTACTCCATAGTCTGTTATTCGATTAATTGAGGAAGCCAACTCTCGGGGTCTGAAAGAAGTTCGATTTATGATGTGGAACAACCACTACATCCTGCACAACTCATTCTTCAGGAGAGAGATTAAAAGGAGGCCTCTTTTCCGCTCCTGCTTTATACTGCTTCCATATTTACAGTAAGTGTGTGGTCTGTATCTTAGTGTGTGTGTGTGTGTGTGTGTGTGTGTGTGTGTGTGTGTGTGTGTGTGTGTGTGTGTATATATATATATATATATATTGTAGAAATGCCAGAGAAAAGGATTTTAAACTAAGAGAGCTATCTTGGTTATTACTGATAGACTATGAAATTCTGCATTTTAGATTTGATTCTTCAGTAAATTGAGTTCAGGTAAACTACAATTAACACTAGAAAGGTGATATTGTATATTTTGAAACTGAAACAGCAAATAGAGTTAACATTTTCCCACAACTAAAACTAATTATATTTGGAATGAAGCAGTTTGTATTTGCTTCCTTCATGGAAGTTTGAGTTTGCCTTTCCATGGATATCTGCTTCCACGATGAGATCCTACTGTTACAAGACACAGCACACAAAAATAGTAGGGTGGAGTACAGGGGTGGGGGATGGTTAGCTTAATCATGATGTTCCTGCAAAGTTGGTTGTTTTTTCCTGATAAAAAGTTGCTTGTTTAATATCTTAGAACACTCGAACAGAAGTTGCATAAGCAACAAATCAAATTTTTATTTATTTGCAAGCAGGGAGAGATAATCTGATAATTTGATGTGAGACAGAGAGAGGGCACGCCAGGGCCTCTAGCTACTGCATGTGCCACCACTTTGTGCATCTGGCTTTACATGGGCACTGGGGAATCAAACTTGGGTTGCTAGGTGTTAAAGGCAAGCACCTTAATCTCTGAGCCATCTCCCCAGCCCCAGGTCCATTTCTTATAATGGAAAGGATATCTATTCCATATAATCATGTCATTGTCATTGGGAAACCTGACACAGTTTTTTTGGCTCCTCTCCTAAAAGGATAAAATGAACTTTTTTAGGGTCTTACTCTAGCCTAGGCTGACCTGGAATTCACGATGTAGTTTCAAGGTGGCCTCAAACTTAACTCAGAGTGATCTTCCTGCCTCCTCTTCCTGAGTGCTGGGATTAAAGGATGTTAAGTAAGAGGATGTACATGTGTATCAGTTGCTGTGACAAAATAATTGACAAAAGCAATTTAGGGAAGGAAGAGTATATTTAGGTTCACGGTTTGAGAGAGGAGTTTGCTGTGGCAGTGAAGTCATGCGAGCAGAAGTTTAAGGTAGTGGATCCCATCGCATCTGCCAGCAGGAAGCAGGCAGAGATGAATGTGGGTGCTACAGTTGCATGTCTTCCTCAGTCTGGAGATCCGGCCCATGGAGCAGTGCTTTTATAACAAAACAGTATACCTGTACTGAGTCTTCAGAGGATCTATTAAGGCTCTAAGAATAAAAAATGATCCAAAAGTCAAGAACTATATATCTATATTGTGAAGGTTTGAGAAACCCCTTTAAGTCTACCTTGACTTCAGACACCTGGGGATTTAGTAAGCCCTGATCTACTCATAACTCTCAGGGACTTTGGGGCATATTGAATTGAAGATACCGACTTCCTTGAAGCAGTGAAGGATTAGGGAAGGCAGTTGTGCCTTCCTAACTCTTTTAGTTTATTTTTTCAAGGTAGGGTCTCACTTTAACCCAGGCTGACCTGGAACTCACAGCACTCTTCCTACCTCTGCCTCCTGAGTGCTGGGATTAAAGGTTTGTGCCACCACACCCAGCTGCTTTTGGCTTTTGGTTTTCCAAGGTAGAATCTCACTCTAGCTGAGGCTGACCTGGAATTCACTGTATAGTCTCAGGCTGGCCTTGAATTTATGGTGATCCTCCTACCTCTGCCTCCTGAATGCTGGGATTAAAGGTGTGTGCCACCACACCTGGCTTGCTTTTAGCTTTTTAATAAGCTACCTTTAAAGGTACGATGATGAATGGCTGGAGAGAGGGCTCTGGTTAAGAGCACTTATTGTGCAAACATGAGGGTCTGAGTGAAGGCCCGAGAGATCCTCAGGACCCACATAAACAGCTGAGTGTGGTCACACACATTTGTAATCCCAGTTTCATAGAGGAGCAGAGAACTGAGAATCACAGGAGTTCCTGATTAGGAAGAAAGAGCAGACTCAAATAAGAACTTGAGGAAGTGTGAGGGCCAAGGGATGCTGGGATAGGAAGATCTGTGTTCAAGGCCAGCTGAGTGAGTTTCATGTCAGCCTGAGGGAGAGAAATTGGGGGAGGGGGAAGAATGATAGAACAGGACACTTGATGTTCTGTTCTAGCCACTACAGGCAAGTATAACCCATCACAGGGAACCCATGCAGTCATACACCACATATACACAAGGGAAAAAAAGAAAAGAAAAAGTACAATGATGAGCACTCAGGAGGCTGGGGTAGAAGGATCTTTGTGAGTTCAAAGCCAGTGTGGGCTAAAGTGAGTTCCAGAGTCAGTCTGGGTGAAAATGAGACCCTGCCTCAACAACAAAAGCAAAATAAAATGATGAAGTAGCAGTAGTACCGGTAATACTAATTATAGTGAGTTGGACAAACCAGACTTGCAGTAATCTATAACTTAGTAACCTTTTTAAAGCATAAATTGTGAAACTCTTCATGGGCCTGGATTCAAAATGCCTCTGCTCTTTGCCAGCTCTATTAAGGTAACTCAGTTTCTTTATTAGAAAAGTGAGGATAGCCAAGCCATTTTGCAAAGTTCCCGTGGCAGTAAAACTAAAATGCCTGATTCAGAGTATCTGCTTAGTATTAGGTGACTATAATGAAGATGATGGTAGGAGACAAAATGCATGCTGATATAGAACGATAACCTCTGTGTCACAAAGCTCTTGAAACTTCAGTTTCTTAATCCATTTTGGCAGACACCCTTCCTTCCTTGTGACTGCTGTGTGCTGAGGAGTATTATAGCACCTTGGCACTGAAACTAGGTCTCAGGGTCAGGATTTCCTTATTTTTGCTGCTTCCTTTTTTCCATGTGTTGAAAATAGCTAAGAAATATGATATAACCCAGGACCCCAGGCATCCTAGCCAACCACTTTACCACTGAGCCTACCCTCAGCCACCTAGCTTCATTTTATTTCTTTTTATTTTTTTTAAAATATTTTCATTTATTTGTGAACAGAGAAGGAGTGAGAGAGTATGGGCACGCTAGGGTTTCTTTCTGCTGCAGATGAACTCCAGACACATGTACCACTTTGTGCATCTGGCTTTAAGTGGTACTAGGAAATTTAACTGCTGGCACCGTCTCTCCAGCCCCCCGCTTCATTTTAATCACTTGCAAAGCTGTAAAACTAGACTAACATTGGTCATTGTGTTATTTGTCGCCTTGGAAAGTAAAGGAAATAGCAAATAAATATTTGTCAGTTTTCAATGCCTGCTTCATGATTTTTGCTGGTTTTTATAGAAACAAAAGTAAGCTTTTTAATTTTCCCAGCAAGTTCCCTTTTCATGCCTGCCCTACCTACGTTGTCATCCCATACCTGTTTCTTTTCTGCTTAGTATCAGGAAAGTTTGAAAGAAGAATGTGCATTATCATTGCTCCCTCAATACAAAGTTTAAGTTATATAGACAAAGGAGAACTCTAGGAGGATTTAAAAGTAAAGATATTTATAAATTGCCTTTTGTTTGCCTTGTAGCAGCAATACATTCCAGAGTCTTCTCCACAGGGAGGAGGCCAGAAGGAAGCTAATAATAGACTGTCATGTGCAGGCTGTTTGCTCCAAGATTTTTGGTTTTTTGAGACAAGGTCTCATTAAGTTGCCTAGGCTGGAAGTCACCATGTAGACTAGGCTGGCCTGGAATTTGTGATCCTCCTGCCTCCTGAATGCTGATATTATAGGCAGGCACTATTAAACCTACTTATTTTCTTCATCAAATTGCATTTAAAAAGTTGTTTTTTGTGTGGCCACACCTTTGTGTGGAGAACAAAGAAGTGTGTGTTCCTCCTCTTTGAGACATGGATCTGGTTCAGGAGCTTTGGATTTTCCTGGCTCTACCTTCCATTGTTCTAGGCATGGTGGGATGACAGATGCATGTGCCATACTGCACCATGTCTGCTTTTATGTAGGTGCTGAGGAATGGAGCCCAGGCTACAGGCTTTGCAAGCAACACCTTTAACCACCAAGCCATCTCCCCAGCCCCACTAAATAACATTTTTTAAATAAGCTTTTAAGCTATATGTATAATGATTCTAAACAGTTTTATAAAGCGCTATGTAACGTGAGATACATGTATTTCTATTTTACATTAATGTTCTTCTCTACTTTAGGACACTTGGTGGGGTTCCCACTCAGGCACCTCTGCCTCTTGAAGCAACCTCATCATCACAAATCATCTGCCCAGATGGAGTCACCTCAGCAAACTTTTACCCTGAAACTTGGGTTTATATGCATCCATCTCAGGACTTCATCCAAGTGCCTGTTTCTGCAGAGGACAAAAGTTACCGCATCATTTATAATCTTTTTCATAAGACTGTGCCTGAATTTAAATATAGAATTTTGCAAATATTAAGAGTCCAAAACCAATTTCTTTGGGAAAAATATAAAAGGTGAGTCAGAGGTGTAAAAAGTTAGTTTTTCTTCTTTTTGAAAGAGCTTATTTTATATTGATAATGTCAAATGGAGAAATAAAACACTTGCATAGAACTTAAGATGTTTGTATTTTTCCACATATTAGCTCAAACACACATATATAGTCATAATACAGGCCTATAGATAGGATTACTACAGTTTGTATCCTACAGCAAGAAAAGTAAGTTATAGAAAAGTTTGGTTACTTGTCATAAGTTCTGCAGCTAATAAAATATGGTGTGAAAATTTGAATCCAATCTATCATCAAAATCCTTGCTCTTAATCTTTCTACTCTGCCCCCTCAAAACAATAAGAGAAATTAATGCACAAAGGGAATACTTCAGATTTGAGAAATCTTAAGATTAAAGAATACTCAGAAATTGCTTAAGAAAAGGTTCCTGAAGAAGGTAAATAAGAGACTAGATTTGAGATGGAATACAGAGCAAGTGAAAAGATGATGGAGAAAGGAGGAAACTAGCTTTTCTAGAATGGAAAGATAACCTTAAAACTTGTAATATGTTTTTTGATGGCCTTTTGCCCCTGTATAGTCACTTTAATATTTCTCTTGAGACCATAAAGAAAAGTTTTGAATATTATCTATCATTCTTATTAAATTAATATGTATTTCCTCCTTCTGAATTCCCTATTTACTTTTTGCATTAGGAAAAAGGAATATATGAACAGAAAAATGTTTGGCCGTGACAGAATAATAAATGAGAGACATTTGTTTCATGGAACATCCCAGGATGTGGTAGATGGAATCTGCAAACACAACTTTGACCCTCGAGTGTGTGGAAAGCATGCTACAATGTTTGGACAAGGCAGTTATTTTGCAAAGAAGGCAAGCTACTCTCATAACTTTTCTAAGAAGTCCTCCAAAGGAGTCCATTTCATGTTTTTGGCCAAAGTGCTGACTGGCAGATACACAATGGGCAGTCACGGCATGCGAAGGCCCCCGCCAGTCAATCCTGGCAGTGTCACCAGTGACTTGTATGACTCTTGTGTGGATAATTTCTTTGAGCCTCAGATTTTTGTCATTTTTAATGATGACCAGAGTTATCCTTATTTTGTTATCCAATATGAAGAAGTTGGTAACACGGTCTCCATTTGATAAATCTTGCTACTAAGTTATTTGATACAAACTCAATGAAGCGTTCGTTCATAACAGGTTTCAGTGGGCGGGACTGGGTGGGAAACAGCATTGGACAGTACTAGGACACTTTTCAGACCCAATTTTTAAAAGTGCTAGAAGTATAATTTTTTAAAAGAAAAACAAGTTTTAAAATGACCACTTATTCTGTAATTATTTACTAATTATTGTTAATGTACTCCCTGTGGAAAAAGACTAAGGCTTGCATATTCACCCTTGCACATTTAGGCAGCAACATTAGAAGCATTTGCTGTGGGTGGAGGACCCACAACTGAATAGCCTAATTAAATATTGCTTGGGTCTGGTAGAAGTTTGACCAAATAAAGTAGAAACTGTGAGCAAAGTGAGGATTCTATTTATTTACATTGATAAAACTGATTGGAACTGATACTACTATGCATATTTCCTGTCCAAAGGATTCTTACTTTGGGGTAGTATAAGTTCATAAAATTCTGGTGGGTAGGAAGAAATTTTTATTTCTATTAACAGGACTGAAATACATATCTAGTCAGAGACCATCAGAGTTTTTCTGACATTTCAGAGTTCTGGTTAAGGGAAGTTTAAAATAAATACATACACACATTACCATACCATCCTTCCTACCTACCCACCCACACACCATTTGAAAAATTTATGTCACAGCAAAATACTTCGTGAGTTATTGTGATTCTTTTGTTAAAATTTAGCCTTGGAAAACTCAGTCTCTTTTGTTATTATCCAACATAGTTGGAAGAAGTTGGGCAGCTACATTGGCTGAAGCCAATCTTAAGGGTTAGAATTGCTACTTTGTTCTAGAGTTTCAGACCTAGCCTCTGACAGATGGTTTTAGAGAATGGAAGACATCTACAGCCAAAGTGAAAAGATGTATTACTATGCTTGGAGATTCTGAGGACTTGCTGAGTTGAAATTGTTACAGCTAAGCCCACCTATATACCTGATTTGCCAGATGACCTGTGCTCCCAGGCTGACTGTTCTTTACACTACTTAATTTAATAGAAACACAAACTTAGAAATTGTGCCATTGGCCCAGCTGGAGCATTTGTTGGGTTAATATCCTGATGCCTCAGTTCAGAGAGGTGTATACTTTTAAACAAAGCAAATACCTTCATTGTTATAAAGTGAAAGTGGTTGGCCACAAAAGAATTTGCCGCAGAACTCCTTTGGATACCAAGCTCATCTTGTATGTTTGCAGTTGTCGCATTTATCCAAAATGTTCCAGGAACTTCTGTGTTGTCAGTGAATTAGTCTGTTTAAGCACTTACCAGGGCTTCCACAGTTACTTATCTTGCCCTACTTGATCCTGCTTACTGCCGTTGGCATGAGACGGGTGACCACGGTGGCCCTTCATCCAACTGAGCCTTGTCAACAGCGATCCCAGTCTTTCTCAAGAAGGACATGTTAATTACCATTGCTTATTGGATTTTATGAACCTTGTTCCTTTTTTCTCCCTAAAGGAAACGAAAGCTTTATGACATATTTATTTTTTTAATAAAACTAAGCAAAAATAAAAGTTAAGGTAATTCTTTAAAACTTAAGTTTTGTACTGGTTTCCCTTTAAGAGAACTAAAATCGCCACATATTTATCTTTAAATGTTAGTTGGCTGGTTGGTTTGTGGATTGTTTGGTTGAATGTATAATCGAATGACTGGAGAGACCTATCCAACAGCATATGCTGTCATCCTTTTCTCTGAGAATCCACAGAGAATGCATTCATTATCTAACAATCATAAGTCATGAGAGAAGAATAAACACTTTCATTTTTCAGGTATGTATTTATATTAGCAAACTGGTAGAGAAAAGCATGAGCTGGTATCCCTTTCAGTTGTGTAAAGGAAATATGAAAAGGAATTGTAGACTTTCAAGAACCTTAAGATTTCAGCCAAATAAAAGTCATCCGGCTGGTATATGTGAACACCTTCTGCTGCATTCCCTCTTCCACGATAGGTGCTATGTATTGATCCGAATGATCAGTAACTATGGAGTCATTCTAATTTTGTAACTGTTCTATAGACTTCTGAGCCTGGGTTATCTTACTTGGTATATTTTCCGGATCCATCCATTTTCTTGAAAATTTTATAGTTTCATTTTTCTTAACACCTAAATAAAACTCAATTTATATTTAAAGTTACTATTGAAAGGTGTACCTAATACCTATCATTCTTATTAATTTTATAGCGCTTGGTACTTTTTATTTCTTGTACTATTATTCAAGCCTGGCTTGTTCCTGCCTATGGCCTCATATATGTCCTTTTACTTCTCTTTGGTCCAAAGGATTACTTAAGTATTTTCTGTAAAGCTGGCTTAGTCATCATGAAATCCTTTAGCCTATTTTCTCATGGAAAGTTTTCTGCTTCAGTTAATAGCTTTGCTGTGTATAGGACTCTGGATTGGTAATTGTCTTTCATAACTTGAAATACACCATTTAAAGTTGTTGACAAATCTGTTATTCTTATGGACCTGCCTTTGTATGTGACTTGGTGCTTCTCTTCTGCTGCTTTTAATCTCTTTTCTTTGGTCTGTTTACTTAGTAGTTAATTGTAATATGACAAGGGGAGGTTCTTCTCTGGTCTTGTGTGTTTGGTGTTCAGTCTCCACTCTCTTTATTGGCATATTTTCTCCTAATCTGGAATTTTTTTCTATGATTTTGTTGAAAATACTTTCTATGCCTTTAGACTGCAATCAATCCTCCTCTTTATCTGCCCAGAATTCTTAGATTTAATCTTTCCACAGTGCATTGAATGTTTTGAGCATCTAGCTCATAACTTCTTACTAATTTACTTTCTCTTTGTTGGAGTGTTCCAATTCCTCTTCCTTGTCTTCAAACTCAGATAGTCTGTCTTTTCTGGGATCCATTTTATTGATGAAGCTTTCCATATTTTTCTTTTCTTTCTTACTGTGTTTTTCATTTCCATTATTTGATTGGTTTTTTCCTCAGTATTTCTCTTTATTGAATTCCTTTTTAATGTCTTTATCAATTTCCTTTTTTCCAGCTGATTTTCTGTGTTCTCTTGAAATTTCTTAATTTACCTAAATTTTCTTTTTTAAATCAGCTGTAGGCCTGTGGTTCAGAGGTTAAAACCTTGGTCTAGGAACTTAGATTGCCTGGTGTGGCCTCTATATTACTCCTAGAGTAGGAATGACCAAAGCAGGTAGCTCTGCCTATGCTGACTTGCAAAGACAGTTCCTTTGGATTGCACATTTTGAGCTAGCCCTATCGAGCAGGGATTCCCCTTGACAGCTCACCACAGAAGAAGAGTTACTCCTGCTTTTGTTTTATGAGATCAGGCCTCCTTGTGTAGCCCAGGATGGCCTCAAATCCTTGGTGATCCCTGCCAAGTGCTGGGATAATGGGTATGACCTTCCACCAAAATAGGTTTTGTTTGTTTTTTATGGTACTAGATAGAGACTGAGCTCAGGGCCTCATTCATGCCCTGCCAGTTCTGTACCACTGAGTGATTTCTTAGGCTCTCATTTTGCCTTTTTTTTTTTTTTCATAGACAGGATTTCACTAGTCTCCAAGGTTGCCCTTAAACGCAATATATAAGCCATGCTGGCCTTAACCTTTCCATCCTCCTGCCTCAATCTCTCTACTAGTTAAGATGATAGGCCTGAGCCATGAGTCCTAGCTGAAAGGTTTTTCAAAGAGCTTAAATGACAGAAACATTTTTTAACATTGAGAATTTACAATTTTTAAAAGTTCTATACAAATAATTGTTATTTACCTAATTTTTGGGGGGTAGTGTTTGTTGAGTTTTTTAATTGACATGTGAACAATACTAGGTTGTGGGTTTTTCTTTTCTTTTTTTTTTAATTATTGGAGAGAGAAAAAGAGAGAGAAAGAATGGGCATGCCAGGGCCTCTCCAGCCACTGCAAATGAACTCCAGACACATGCATACCTCATGCATCTGGCTTTACGTGGTACGGGGAATCAAACCCAGGTCCTTCTGCTTTGTAGGCAGATGCCTTAACTGCTGAGCCATCTCTCCAGCTCTGTCTGTTGAGTTTTAAAAACAACTTCATCCAGTACCTACTGATTTATACAAACAAGTTAAAGAGTATGAATTCCTAGTAGCTTCTGGCCATTTTGAACTTTATATTAAGTGTAATTAAGTTCTGCCACAAAAGTGTGAAATTATGTCATTTAAAATAGTTGAGCAGAGGGTAACTCAGATGTCAAGTAGATGGTAAAGTTTTCTGGCTTTGAAGTTCTCTAACAGAAGTTCATAGGGACAAGGACCACTTATGATCCCCACTGCCTGCCTTTACAAGGAATTCCCAAATCCAGGAATAGAGCAGGGAGCTTTCTTTAGAGACTGGGAGGATGAAAGAGCAGCAATATTTCAGAACATTAACCGCATGTGTAGCTGCTCGAGATCAGTCACAAATCAAAAGCAGCCAGTGTCGGGCTGTAGTTGAGCTGCGTAGAAGAAGCAAGGCATCAGATGTGGGACATGAGTTTTACTATACCTCTGTATTAATTATGTTTGGGTAGCTGTAATCAAAATACCCAAAGTAACAATGTCAAGGAGAAAAGGTTTGACTTAGTTTCTTTGTGTTGCTGGGACAAACACCAACCAAAAGCAGCTAATAACTGGAAAGCTCCATGAGGGCAGAGGAAATGGCACACTCAGAGGCAGGATGTCACAATTTTGCCACAGCAGGTAGAAAATAGCAGACAGACAGTGGGCCAAGATCTGCCAAGGGGATGCTGGCTGAAATACCCCAAAGCCCACCTCCATAAACACACACTTCCTCCATCCCGGATTGCCATCAGCTGAGGACCAAGTTTTTGAAACATGTGGTTTTATGGGGGACATCTGATTCAAACAACAAGAGGGTTCAGTATAGTCAAGTGGCTCCATGATTCTTGGCTTATAGTGAGGCAGTACATAATGGCTGTGCAGAGGCAAGGGCCACTTACTCCCATCATCCCCTTTTTCAAGAATTAAAAGTCTGGATGGCTCTGGAGATTTCTTAGCACCAAAAGGTGTGTGGGAGAGGCTGTTCACCCTATGATGGACAGGAAGGACAGAATGGGAGAAAGAACACAGGTTCTCAAGAGACTCACTCCTAGTTGCCTCCTTCCTCCAGCTAGGTATTATTACCTCCTAAGGTTTCCATGATCTCCCATCAGGGAACCAAGACCCTAATACATGAACCTTTTCGGGGAATACTTTATACCAAAATTTAATACCTCTCCAGGGTGTCTAGGGAGCAAAAATGTTGGAAGAAAATAACTGATAGATATGCCTATAGAATTCCCAGGATAAAGAACTCAGTGTTTTCAGCTTTTGTTACAAGGCCTCAGAAAAGCCAATAAATAGTGATGGCCGTGGTGGCGATAATAGTGATTATTAATGATGGTTGTGGTGCTTCATCTTGATGGTGACATGATGATGGTTGTGTGACAATTTTGATAGTACTGAGGATGGTGGTTGATGATGATGCTAATGGTATTGTTGCTTTTAGTAGCAGTGGTGATGAAAACAGGAAGGAATTGACATCTTGATCTAAAGAGTGTAAATAATACACATTTTCTTTTCCTAGCTCCACATTAGATATTGTTTAAATAGAAGGAAGTATAACCTCAAATCCTTCCTAAAAAATGTAATCAGAAAATTTTGGACTCAGGTCAGAAAAATTCTTTTCAAAAGCTTCTGTTGACTGATGAGTGGTGACCCCTGCTAGATGATCTTTTATTTAGGAGGGTATGTTAATTAGCTTCTTGGTTTTGAAAGTCACATTCTTTCATCCACCCCAGTCTGATGAAAAGTCTTTCAGGAGCAAGCACTATTTACTTGTCAGTGTGAGTGGTTACAGCTGTACTGAAGGCCCTGGCATAAAAGTCGTAGCTTGTGGCTTGAGAAACGGGCTGGAGTCTGAATTCAAGGAAGATCCAAGAAGACAGATCATGTCCTGAAGGAACACCACCCCTTCCAACATCAGGGAGGGAGGCCAGGCCCAATGCTGAACAGAGTTCATAAGCCAGTCCCAGCCATGGGCTGCAGCTCATGAACTTAGGAAAGCCATTAGCTGGCACCTAAATTTAATGCTTTCCAATTCTGGAAATTCTGGACTCTATTTATAATTACCCACAAGTCTTCATAAAGTTTCACAATAGCCTGTGTCTTTGGTGCGTTTAAGAACATTTGAGGGACCAGGCGTGGTGGCTCACACCTTTTATCTCAGTACTGAGGAGGCTGAAGTAGAAGGATCGCTATGAGACTTACAGAGTGAGTTCCAGGTCAGCCTGAGCTGGAGTGAGACCCTACCTCAAGCCCCCTTCCCTGAGAAAAGAAACCAGAAAATTTGAGGGGCTGGAGAGATGGCTCAGCTGTTAAAGGCGCTTGCTTACAAAGTCTGACGGCTCTGGTTTGATCCCCCAATACCCATGTAAAGCCAGCTACACAAAGTGGCACATGTACCTGGAGTTTGTTTGCAGAGTGGCTAGAGGCCCTGGTGTGCTCATTCATTCTCTCTCTCATTCTCTTGCTCTCTGTCTCTCCTCTCTACAATAAATAACACACATTTTAAAAAAGGAATTTGTAAGAGAGAAGCTGGGATAATGAATAAGCCAAGCATGGTGGCACATACCTATAATCTCAGCACCTGAGAGTCAGAGACAGCAGCATCTCCGGGGATTGCTGGCATGCTAGTCTAGTTGAATGGGTGTGTTCAGTGAGAGACTGTCTCAGAAAGTAAGGTGGAACACATCTGAAGACACTGTCATGTGAATAAAGGATGGACTTACGCCTGTGGGTGATGGAGTTCTGCACTCAACCCAGGCTGACCTGGAATTCACTATGTAGTCTCAGGGTGGCCTCGAACTCAGTGATCCCCCTACCTCTGCCTCCTGAGTGCTGGGATTAAAGGTATGAGCCACCACACCCGGATCCAAGGTAGACCCTTTAGCCCAAAACTTAACAATCCTAGCTCAGCCTCTAGAATGCTAGGAACACAGGTATACACGACCACACCAGACTTCAGTGTCTTTTTAGAAACCAGGTGTCTCAAATACTCAATATGTAATGTTTCTTGACCACAGAAAGGTACAGATTATATATTTTGGTAGGGTCTTACTCTAGCTAGCCAATGCTTACCTGGAACTCACTCTATAGCCCAGGATAGCCTTGAACTCACAGTGATCCTCCTACCCCAGCTAGGATTATAGGTGTGAACCAGCACACCTAGCTCAAAAATCCATTTGCTTTTGCAAGTTTGCGTAGTGTGAACACATGTGTGTATGTGTGGGTTCAGGTGTGTGCATGTGGAGGCCAGAAGTCAACACTGGGTGTCTTCTTCAATTGCTTCCCATCTTAATCATTTGAGACAGGTTCTCTGTCTGAACCCAAAGCTCACTATTTCATCTATACTAGCTAGCCAGCGTGACCAGGGATCCTCCCATCTCTGTTTCTCCAACACCATAACATCTGACATGTACATGGGATTGCTGGAGATGCAAATTGCCCAGGAAACACTTGACTAAGCCATCTCCCTATTCTTAAGGAATAAAGTTAAGACAAATAAAAACATTTAATATCTGTAAGCTGTCACTGTGCCTTACAGCCCCACCCCAAGGAGGGAGAGAAGGAATTCCTCAGGCCCAGCAGAATAGGATCTTTGATCATCACCAGAAAATGTGTTTCACGGTACAATCCTAGATCATTTAAGTGTGCTTTTAACACGATTGCCAGAGTGGCAATAATTATAGTTGATTGGATCAAGATATGCTGCCAAACTAGAAAATTCTAGTAAAATGTAATGCACTTGATGCCAAAATGTGTGGTTTGTTTAGACTTACTGAGCTGGAAAATGCCAAATTCTTCTTGTCACCACATGAGTATTACCTACAATGACTCAGTGCAGAGTTCCAGACTGTATCACAGCTGTGGTTAAGTAGTTAAATCGTGTTTAAAGCAGGCATGGCTTTCCTAAAGACAAAGGTTGGCCCTACTTTCTTGATTTCTTTTCACTTGTTTGAGCTGTGATCAATTTATATGTCTCAAGTGTTGTTAAACCTGACATCTGTCAGTTAAGACCTCTTAAGCCAGGCATGGAGACTCATTCCTGTAACCCCAGAACATAGAAAGTTAAGTCAGGAAGATTGCTATGAGTTTGAAGTCAGCCAGTCTGTGCTATAGAAAGAGACCTTGTTTTGAAACAAAAATTCCTTTAATCATATTGTTCTGCAAGTCGTTTAAAAATGCTTTTATTTATTTGAGAGAGAGAAAGGCAGAGAGAATGGTCATGCCATGGCCTCTAGCCACTGCGAACGAACTCCAGACGCATGCACTACCTTGTATACCTGGCTTTACGTGGACACTGGGGAATTGAACTCCAGTCCTTCAGCTGTGCAGGCAAGCAAGCACCTTAATTGTTGAGCCATCTCTCCAAAATATTTTAAAATATTTTTATTTATTTGCAAGGAAAGAGGTGGGGAAGGCAGCCATAGCCATTCAATCAACACAGGATAAGCCAGTGAGACAGACACCAACAATTTTCGACACAAAGACCCCTAAGTTCTCAACAATAAAGCAGCTTTAATACTCACCCACCACGACTCAGGGGTGGGCAGAAAGTTTGTGAGAGCCATGGTGGAGGAGACTATCCAGAGGCATGGCACCCCTCAGTAACAACATACTAGGGCCAGGAGAACAGGGCTGACTCCTAGGCTATCCATGGTCCACTGTCCCAAGGACTGATCCAGACCCACGGAGGAGGATACCCAGCCGATTGGGGATGGGGAAGAGGGGCATTGGGGAACTGGGGATAACAACTCATTGTTTGCCCATTAAATAATGTAACTCATTATGGACAATAAAAAAAAGGTGGAGAGGGGGACACACACCAGGGCCTCCAGCCACTGCAAACAGGCTAGATGCATGCGCCACTTTGTGCATCTGGTTTTACATGGGTATTGGGGAATTAAACCTGGGTCATTAGGCTTTATAGGCAAATGCCTTAACCGCTGAGCCATCTTTCTAGCCCCACATATCCTTATATTTAAAAGTTTGGGTAACCTCTACTTCTCTCTGTGTCTCTCTGTGTCTCTCTGTGTCTCTGTCTCTGTCTCTGTCTCTGTCTCTCTCTCTCTCTCTCTCTCTCTCTCTCTCTCTCTCTCTCTCTCCCAATTTCTGATGGATCAACATATTTAGTACTTTGGGGGCAAGGAAATGGACCACAGAGCTTGAAGCAGTGAATTGAAGTGTGATAAAATGTGAAAGCGGAAATTTAATGTCATTTGGCTGCTTGGAAAAATAGCTTAAATTCTAGTCTCAGATTTTCTGAGAACTTTAACCAAAGTCACTGAACCTTTTAGGCCTCAGTTTCCTCATCTGTACATTGAGTGGTTCAGATCTCTATGATCCTTTGGACGACAAATTAAGAAACGGTAAGTCTATCACTTAAAGCATCAATACTAAGGACCGCACATGGCCTTAGAGACTTTGTGAAGAAAGTCATCTGATTCCAGGCTAACTCCAAAGAAGGAGTTCCAAAAGTAAGAGGTGGGAAATACAAGTTGAAATCCAAGATTACTAGCATTTGTCTCTAGGACTCTCAGATATAGTTGCTGCATATATGAAAACAGTCCTCTCTGGGATGTAGCCACTTGCAGAGTGGCTGGAGTTTTAGAGTCCTCTCTTCCCTCCTCCCTCCCTCTCTCCCTATCTCCACTACCCAGTGCCCACCTTACAACAGTCCCTCTTCCCCAGAATATCAGAGGATAAAACTAAACGTAATCATGAGGACACATGGGATCCTGGTGCAGAAGTTAGCTCACCCCTCTCCATGAGCCCTTTGTAAATAACTTCCTCTATGATCATGTTCTGTGGGCTCAGATACCAGATCTGCAGGAGAGGCCTGCTTCTATAGTGACTCTGGCTTCTCCCCTGGGGTTTATGCTGCAGTGGAAGACCAAGAAAGGACCTATGAGCTAGTGTTCAGAAACACCTTCAGGCTGTACCAAGCTTCAGAGAGGCCAGATTTGATGACATTAAGTTCTCAAATGGAGCGTAAAGAGCTGCTACTCACATGTTCTGTTCGAGAGGAGGAGTTTCTGTCCTTGTTGCCCTTCGTGATCAGGTGGTGCTCTCTGACTCAGCTTCACATGCAGCCGCTCTCAGGGTGTTCCCGTGGCTTTTTCTAATGAGCCATTTCTCCCTTCTGCAGCCCCTGTGGGACTCAGACCATAAGCCACTCTGCCAGTTCCCCAAGCTCTGTCCCTGCTTGAATTCTCACATCCACTTTGGAGCTAATGGAAAATTTGCCCCAAAGCACATTAATTCCTCACAACTCAACTAAGATACATATTTAATGTATCTTAAAAATAGATACTGAAAGTCATTTCCATAGCTATTTCAGAATATTAATGGAAAATTTTCTTTTAAATAGAACTTTTACATATGCATTCATGCTTTATTTAACATAAGACAGGTTTTGTTCTCATGATGACTAGGAGTTGTAAGGATTCCTTCCCATTTTTCCCTGGTACAACATTGTAGGAAACTGTAGAGATTTAGCTCAGAATACAGACATCTGAAAGACACTTGATTTCCATCCTATTTCTCAACATTTTACTCTCACCAGTCTATCATCATAAGTGGTCCAGCAATGAAATAGCTGTGAGAATTGAGAAAACATTTCTGCTGGAAGAGGTTCATTTTTAGAACTCTACATCTGTTCCAATGTAGAAAGGAAGGGTACATTGGAAAGGTATCTGAGTAGCGTCATTAGTCAGGGTAGTGGTTCAGATCTTTGAATGGATTAGGGAGGTAAGTGTGCTGCTGCAGAGAACATCCATCCTGAGTGACAGCACCCTTCCTGAAACATTTTCTAAATTTGATCTCACAGATGCATAGTCGACTCTGGCCGAGGAGTGTTCATATACTGGGGGAACGCATTATAGGTATTTGGCTGCTGTCAGCATTCATTTAGGCTGAACTGTGAGGTATAAATATGCACAAAACAAATTGAAATGATTTACATATATAGACAGATACATAATTACTTATACTACAATACTTTATTTTATTAAAACATCTCTTTACTTAGTTAATGTTTTTTGTTTGTTTGTTTGTTTCAAGGTAGGGTCTCACTATCCTCAGGCTGACCTGAAATTTGCTCTGTAGTCCCAGGCTGGCCTTGAACTCACAGTGATCCTTCTCCCTCTGCCTTCTGAATGCTGGGATTTAAGGCTTTGAGTGGCTAATGTGAGCACAAGTAAAGAATGTAAAAAGGATAGGAAGGAATATGATGCAGAGGGAGGTAGTTGAGGCAAAAGTTGTGACCAGTTTCTTATATATCTGTGTTAGCCTTTCCCCACTGGACAAAATACCTAACACAAACACCATGGAAGGAGGGAAGGTTGATCTGGTATCACATTTTCAGGCAGGTATAGCAGAGTTTAACTACTCATCTCATGCATATCAGGAAGCAGAGAGGGAAACAGGAAGAGGCCAGGGACAAAATGTACTCTTCAGAGATATGTCCCGGTAACAGTTCCACCACCCATTCAATTCATCAGTGGATTAATCCAATGATTAAAGCAGAGTCTTCATTATCCAGTCACTTCCCAAAAACCCCATTAGCTGGCAACCACACCTCTGAACACATAAGCCTTTGGAGGACACCTCATATCTAATCATGACAATATCCTGCCAATAATTGCACTGAAAAAATATATGTATACACACAGACATATATACACATCCATTTGTGACCTTCAGAAATGATAGCACATTGAAAACAGCTCTTGGGCTAGGGAGATGTCTCAGTGGTTAAAGGTGCTTGCTTGCAAAACCTGCCAGTCTGGGTTCAACTTCCTGGAACCCACATAAATCCAGATGCAAAAGTGGCACACACATCTGGAATTTGTTTGCAGTGGTAAGAGACACTGGCACACCAGCACAAGTGTACAAACACACACAGTGCTTTACTATCACGGTCGGGGGTTTTCAGATGCTTCAATTTCTGGGTCCGCTTAATGCTTCGCCTCTGCATGTTTCAAGACTTACCACCTGTTGAGGAACTTTTGTGTTGCTGGCTGTGTATTGTTAATACAAGCTATCACTGTAGCGAATGTCTTTATACATATACCGCTATGCATCGCACCATTTTTCTACAGACTGAGTTCCTAGAAATGGGGTTATTGGGTCAAAGGATAGTTCATTTTAAATTGGGATACATTAAAATTTGAATACATACTATTAGGTCACTTACTTTGAGATTGAGCCAATTTTTACAAAAAAAACTGGTGTGTGTGTTCATGTGTGTGAAAGTAGGCACAGATAGCAATGTCAGAGGACAACTTCAGACCAGCCCTTGCCTCCCTTGATTCTGCCTCTTCTCGCCATAGGCACAGGGATTACAGAAGCCCAGTATAGCTTCCGGCTTTTACATGGCATCTGGGGGTTCAAACTCAGGAACTCCATTTAGCCATCTCCCCAGCCTGAGATTGAGCCAGTTTATCAGCATTCCCCCAAATGCCCACATACCCAAGTAAAAGCAGAGGCAATGGTCTCCTACTCAGTCTCCACTGAGTTCATGTTTTAAAAACAGAAGTATTACAGAATGTGACACCAAATATCATTCAGGCTCAACTCAAACGCTCACACTTCCCCTTACACATCCACTCTCTAGCATGTTATATCCTCTCTCTCTCTTCTCTCTCTCTCT
>PVHP010006664.1:0-59692 GCA_004024765.1 Zapus hudsonius
TCTATGAATTCTTCAACATCATTATCTCTAGAATGCATTTCTTCTCCTTTGGGGTACAACATGTACCATAACTTTATTGTTTAGGACCTGAATTATTAGAAACTATTCTCACTGAACTATTAGAAACTAGATATTAATAGTAGTCAGTCCGTTTCCCTGATTTTTGTTAGATTATCTGTGCCTTAACCTAGTTTACATCTTTAATATCTCAGTACAGTTAATGATTTACAGGGAGGTGAGAGAGCTGGGCAAGATTTCCCCAGTTTATCACATTCCGCCATATACATCTTTTAGATCAGTCTTTCTGAAGTACAGTTTAATAGTTACGATTTTTATTAGATGTGACTAAAATACATTTTCTGCTATTAGGAGCAGAAATATCTAAACTGTAATAAATTTTTATATATGTTTGTGAGAGATTGTCCTAAATGACTTTGAAGAGTCTTACTATCACTTTTTACAAGGCTAGGCTGAGGTTATCTTGGCCCACAAAACTTTCCCTGACTAAAAACTGAGCTTTGCCCTTTAGGTCTATAATCTCAGTAGACCTGCCTCCTGACTTAAAGTTCAAGGGATCTTTGTAATTGCATTCATGGTATAAGAAATGCAGAGCTTGTATTATGCAATACAGAGAAAATAGGATAGTAAATTCAAGTGTTAGGAAATGTGAAAGAAAAAGTAACCTTTGATGTGTGATGAAATTAAAAATGATCTGAACTATAATCCAGTTGGTGAAATTTAAGGCATTACAATATCCACAAATAAAAGTATAGTTGAGTCTGGGTTGTTAGCTACTTTAAGAACCACCTGTAGTTGCTGGGTTTTTTTTTTTTTTTAAGTTGCTGTTTTTGAGAGACTATATTTTCCTTTTTCTAACAAGGTGATTGCCCCTTTACTAATTGATTTGTGAGACTCTGTGTGATATCTGATAAGTAAATTTCGAGAAGTCACAAATATTTTCTCTATTCTTTGGTCATTGCTTATATTGTTTCTTCATACAGAAAATAGATTTTTTTCAACAGTTTTTGGCCTATTTTTTGGTCTTTTACTTATTGGAAGACTGATAACATTTTTTTAAGGAAATTTTTAATGTTTTTATTTATTTGTGAGGGGGGGGTGGGGAAGAACATGCCAGGGCCTCTTGCTACTGCAAATGGTGCTTACATTTTTGTGAATCTTGCTTTACATGAATACTGGGGAATTGAACCAAGGACAGCAAGCTTTGCAAGCAACCACCTTTAACTGAGCCATCTGAGTCATCTCCCCGGCCCTGAAAAATTAAGAGTAATATTGGACATTGTTGAAGACCTACCCACTAAAATTTCCTTCTAGTCTTTAGTTAAGTTCTGCTATCACTCTGCACATTTTTTTAATCATTACTACCAATCTAGAACTAAAAGGCACATTTGCTTGTTTGTTGTTTGTCTTCTCTTGCAGAGAGAGACATTTCTTGTCATGTAGTCCAAGTTGGCTTCTAATTGAGTCTTCCAGCCTCCACCTCCTCATGTACTCACTACCAGACATGTAACATGATCACTCTCAGTTCTCACCATGCTAGTTAGTGTTTTCAGTGCGTGGAGTAAATCAGAGAAGGATGAAGAAATCACTACTTTTTACCTAGTGTTGATACCCGTAATTCATACATAACATTTCTTGGGAATGAATTCTGAATGTGTTTCTAAATTATGTGGATGTGATATTTTGGTAATTTACAGATTATGAGATGATATCACATACTGTTCTGTAAGTTTAAACTAAGCATGTGGTCTTGAATACCTAAATGCCATAGTAATATTTTAATATTAAAATCATTCTTAATTTTTTAAATGTACAGAAAGTTTTCCAGTGATGCCCCCAACTCCAAATTCATTCATTGTTAAATTCATTTATTTATTTTTTTTTACACAGGGTGTGATAGGTATACAGCTGGTTATTACCATGGTGATGGCCAGTGTCATGCAGAAGATTATACCTCACTATTCTCTTGCCCGATGGCTACTCTGTAATGGCAGGTAAGGAAAGGATAGGCTGATTGTGATGGGCACTTTTTTTTAAAGGGGGGGGTCCTTTTAAGATAGGATTTCATGTGGCCCAGGTTGGCCTAGAATATCCCCATGTAACTGAGGGTTGTCTCCAACTCCTGATCCTTTTCCTTCCACTTCCAAAGTACTGGCATTATAGGCATGTATTACCTGGCCCAGCTAGTGACTGGTACATTCAATCTGTTTAGTTTATAATCCCGATTAACTTCATGGAAGTACTGATTCCAGTTTTTAAAGGTATGACAAAGGAACGTTATGAGAAAATCTTGCTTACTTTTTTCTTTTATTTGATATGTCAGTAGTTGATCTATATAGTAGTAAAGATAATAGGGTCAGGGAAAAGAATTCAGCCACCATCCTGTCTCTTTCATTTCTCTACTCTCTGGCCATTGAGAATACCTTCTATCTTTTCTAGGATGCCTTTAAAAATTGGGTTAGCAAGAGGGTGAGAATCAAAGTGCTTAAATGTTTCCACCTTCGTTGGAAAAGTTACCAAAAATATATGTCCTGTTTTGGTGTTTCTATTCAAAGTGTACTATGTAAGAATTCTTTGTTTCATTGCAGAGAATTTTAGTTACACTGTTTAATTCATCAGGAGGAGGGGTGGAGTTATGTTGTAGGATTTCAGTTTTTTATCTCTGGCATTATAAACTCACTGATCTCTCCAGTGCTTCTATCAAAGACCTAGGCTGCCATGCAAAAATATGACCATAAAATAATTAAATCTGAAGTGGGGAAGTTAAAAATAGATGATCTAGTTAGGCAGAAGTTTTTTAAAAATCTGTACACAGAAATACATGTTAAAGTCCTTTGTAATTCTGAAAGGTAAGTGACAAATTTAGTACCATGCTAACTTCCATCTGTCACTACTCTCTCTGTCCCCTTTCTTTTGAGTAGACCTTTTGAAATTAGAGCACAATGAATAGCTCTCCTAATGATGTCATATGCAAGACAAACAAGCCTTTAATTTGGGCCATTCTTCTCACAAAACTTAAATTTCCTTAAGATTATCTATTTTTCGTTACATTATATATGTTCTGTATGCTTTATGCTTTTTCTTAGTGATATTCACTTATAAAATATTCAGACTTAAAACTATTTTCATACTGATATATTTGTGTGTCTAATGAAAATATAAAAGAGCTATTCTTATTAGCAAAGTAAATAATAACCAAAGTTGTGATAAAGCTGAAAAGCCTGTTTCAGACCTATTTATAAGTACAAATCTGTCATCAGACCTATTTATAAGTACAAATCTGTCATCTTTAACTGATTTTTACTGTATAGATATAACTATAATCTTGCTTACTTGATTGATTTTTTGTAGTTCATAGAATAGTAAAATATTCTGTGCAAATTATTATTAGTTCTAAATAAATTTATAAAGAATATGGACTACATTAGGGTAACTTATTTTTTGCCTACTTTGTCCATTTTTGAAGTCTCCCAGTGACATGTTCAGGTCCCTCTGGTTGTGAAAGTCTGACTAGTCTTTCTTTTCTCATAGTCTTGTGCATTTTTATGTTCTTAAATATGCTGCTTTCTGTTTCTTTCTGCAAAACTTATATTCTTCAGAAAAATTCAGACAGAGACCACTAAGCGTCTCCAGCACTAAAAGTTTTTTTTTTTAACAAGAATGTGTTATATGAATATGCAAAGAATCTAAAGGGGGCTCAGTCCTTAAAAATAAACATCAAGTTTATTTTCTTTGTAATCTTAGTTTTATAAATCTATTATATCTTGATTGATTTTTGAGGCCAAATGAGGTCCTGTTTTAGTAATGATATTTTTCTGTTAAAGCTTCATCTCTGCGCTGTTTTGTTTTTTGTTTTTAAGATTGTCTACCTTTTAAAATGTTGATGCTGAAATTTAGAGGTCATAAAAACCAGTTGGTTAGTATTGTCACTAACTCATTTTTATAATATCATTGATAAGCTTTTGGAATAATTACTACTTACCTGTTTCAGTTTGAAATGATGCTTTTGTAATATTAGAAAAATATCAAATCCCTTCTCAATTGCTTATGGTCCATTCATCATAAGTGTCATTTGCATTTTAGACCATCCAAGCAATTGAGTTTGAGAAGAATTTGAAGACATATTTTTAGGATCTGTAAAATACTTAAAAGTATAAGGGAGACAGTTCATGAGAATATTTTATTTTTATGAAGTGTTTATTGAGCAGGGCATGCTTGCTGGTGCCTATCTATAATCCCAGCATTTGAGAGACTGAGTTGGGAGGATTGCTGTAAGTTTGAGGTCAGCCTGAAGCTGCACAGTTAGTTTCCAGGTCAGTCTGGGCTAGAGAGAGACTCTGCCTCAAAGACTGATAAATAAATCAATGGATAGCAAACAAATATATCAATACTGAGTCTTAAAGGATGACTTGGGTATAACTCTCTTTAACAGAACTATCTTGAGATGTCACACTAGGATTAATCATGAGTATGTTGAAGAATCTTGCTTCTGTCAGTTTTTGTATATATTTTTAATTTTTTCCACTGCTATTGCAACTTGGAATTCTAAATAGACAGTCCATAATTTTCTTAAAAGTTATGAGTTCTTTGGTGTCATATTAATTTCTGTCCCCATATCTCATTGGCCTCTAGCCTTTAGAAATGGGTACTTTAGATTGCTCAGCCAAGCTACCTGCACTGAAATGGGCTTTAATGTGGCATCTGATTGGGTGTATTGACCTCATGAGTTTTCTAATAGAAACAAATTGCTTCAAGGACTAAGCAATTATACCTAACTAAGCGATATTTCATGAATTAACCTTTTTAATATTAAAAACTGACCAATTTTCTAGCACTAAGTAATACATATGTTCCTTAGTATTTAAAAACATTTTTAAATTATTTATTTCAAGCAGAGAGAGATAGAAGAAAGGCAGAGAGAAAATGGATGCACCAGGGCCTCCAGCCACTCCAGCTGCATGCACCCCTTTGTGCATCTGACTTTACGTGGGTACTGGGTAATCAAACTCAGGTCGGTAGGCTCTGCAGGCAAGCACCTTAACCACTAAGACATATCTTCAGCCCCATGTTCTTTAGTATTTTAATATAAACAATACTTTTTCTCTTTTAAAAAAACCTATATAACCTTTAGTCTTGTTTAATTCCATTAATATTGCAAATGTAGTATAAAACATATTGAAAAAATTAAATTTAGTATTTAGAATTTTGATCTATATAACCTGAGCAAAACAGGAAAAGAGTTATATTGAGGCTTGTTACAACTTGCAAAATTTCAGTCCATGAAATTAATATGTTTGTCACTTCAGACAGGAATTGGGGTCAAATGAGGGAATCAAAGAGGGATTGGGCATCAGAGTGGGCTGCGGATCAAGAGATTCTGAGAGATCAAGCTTAGAGATAGCTTTGCCATTCATTACATAAGCTCTGGCCTTAAAGTAGCTCAGCTAAAGGGCAGAAGAGGAAAATGGGGACTTTCATTGTACCAAGAAAGTAAAAAGAGAACCTACTTTTATTCTGAAATTGGTGATATTACTTCCACGTTTGCAAATAGGGAAGCAAGTTTTAAATGGCTTAGCCCATGTCCACATGATGAGAAATGGAATAAAGAGATCCAGACTTCTTCCTTTACAAGTCTGAAGTAAAGTAATCCCCACTCTCCCAACCTGTGGTTTCTCTCTTCTTGGTTTTAATTGCCTGTGTTCTACCACAGTCTGAAAATTCTAAATAGGAAAATTTCAGAAATACACAGTTTAATAAATCTTAAATCACACACCGTTCTGAGTAGCATAATGAAACCTTACTGCATCCATCCTAGTGGGGACTTGAATCATCTCTTTGTACCCTTTAAACTACCTGCCTGTTAGTCACTTAACCATCTCAGGTTATCACATCTGCTTTTGTGGTTTTAAAGTGCTGTGTTCAAGTTATTTTTACATCATCGGTCACTACCCTCAGCCATTTACCACTCACTTCATCTCATCACCTAGGCATTATCTTTCATCTTCACAAGAAGGTGTGAGTACAGTACAGTGAGATTAGAGATGCCAACCTAACCTTTATTATAGTATATTGTTATAAATTTCACTGTTTCATTTATAAATTAAATTTTACTGATACGTATATATGCATGAGAAAAAACATATATGGGGTTGGTACTATTTATAGTTTCAGGAATCCACTAAGGTCTTGGGACATTTCTACTGAATATAAGGGGTGAACTTCTCTATTTATTTGATGTATAGCTGCTCATGTACTCCACATCTTGTCCTAGAACTGTCATATTTGAACAAAGTTTTAAATTTGATGGTGAGACAAGTATAACTTTTTTTTTCATCCACTGTGACTTTGGCTGACAGTTTGCAGAGTAATTTAAGGTTATTTACCTCTTTCTCCTTTTCTCCTTGGTCTTTTAGAATGTATCATATGTGTACACATGTGTAACTCTAACAATAGTATAGCTACTATACCTCTTTTCACTTACTGTGTTGTTAGAGATGCTCTATGGTTGCTTTGCTGTCTTCTATTGTAAATCAAAGGGTGCGTCAACACTGATACTGATTACCAAAAGCATACAGTATGAAGTAGTTTAAGAATGATTATCTGTTGTTCAACCTATATCTCTTCCCTTGCCATTTAAAATGAATATTTTTCACGTTCCTGAACTGCAGGTGTTTTATATTCCATCCCTCTAATTTTTAATAGGAAAATACAGATTGACCATTCATAGTCTGGAATTCCAAACTGTGGAATAGTCCAAAATCCAAAATTTTATGGACACTGATGTGACACTGAAGTAGACATGACCTTATTTGGCCAGTAACAGTGAAGATGTGTGTATATGAAACAAATGAATTTCATGTTTAAATTTACATCTCACTGCTAAGATAACTAATGTATATGCAAATAATACTTCTAGTCCAAAGCATTTTGAATAAGGTATACTCAGCCTGTATGAACTGATAAAATGTTAGTTTTCTTTTTTTACATGAGTACCAGCCTTTGAGAATAAATTCTTACTTTAATAAGTACGTGATTGGTAGTATCTCTTCAGCTTGTAACTTGTGAAATGTATTGTTGACGTAGATGAATATAATGCTAAGACCCTAATGCTTTAGGCTGCCTGTCCTCTTGTCCCAAGAGAACAGGTGTCTTGAGAAGTTATTTTCTTTGCATGTTATGAACTGCATTTTCTAATAGCTCATTTGTAGCCTAAGTGTTCTCTACTTTCGGTTGTAATTAAAGTTACTTTCTGTTTTGAAGTTTGCTTGGCCCCTCTTTTCATGGAGAGGTAAGTGCTAGGTTACATTCTTTGTACATTTGAATAGTGGGTTCTGCATGCAGACGAGGTCCTGCTTTTTCTTCTTTAGAGCTTCCTTGCTTTCATTTTCCTTGTTCTTTAGCTCTACATCTCATGCATTTTTCTCTACACTTTCATCTTCCTAATCTCTTACTTTGATCTTGCTACCTCCCTCTATATGTCTGTCATCAAAAATATTTTTGGATCAAGCATGGTGGCTCATATCCCAGCACTGCTTAATGCTTAATCCCAGCACTTGCGAGGCTGAGGTAGGAAGATTAACAAGAGTTTGAGGCCAACCTGGACTACAGAGCTGAGTTCCAGGTTAGCCTGGGCTAGAGTTAGACCCTGCATCAACTCCCCTCTCCACCCTCCAGTAAAATCTGGTCAAAATAAGTCTTGTGTTTCATCTCATAATGAGTCAAGAGAGTTTCCTAACATCCTTCTATTCAATCCTGTCATTTTTTTCCCCTGCCTGGCATCTATCTATTGCATGGTGCCTGATCTAGCTATCTGTAAGTTCCCTTTGGTGAGTGAGACCTACTATTCAAATGCACAGTAGGTGGGACCCAAAACCTAAGGGAAAGATTTATGTTTCTGCAGCTACTGCCTTTCTGGAATGCCCGAGTTCTTGCTCTCCTTGCCTTAGCTGTTGTAATTTCCAATTTAAGAATGTTCAGACTGTTGTTGTGAAAAATTTAAATATCAGGAGATTATGTGTATATAATATATAATATATGCTGTTCTAGCTACTTGTGCTAAAATATTCTGGGTTATTAGTATTTGTGTGTTTTTTCTATATATAATTTATTTTTTCTACTTGTTAAAGTTATGAAGACTTAGAATAGAAAATAAACTCGTCTTTATTTACTGTCATTATAGTGAATTTGGGCTCTGTCACACAGTGTCATAGGCTTAGTGGTTTATAAAAATCAGAAGCTCATTTCTCATAGCTCTGGAGCAAGTTCTGGTGAGTGGCCTTTTGCAGTTTGCATACTGCCAACTTCTCCTTGTATCCTCTCATAGAAAGAGCTGGCCAGCTTTCTGGACTATGCAAAGTGCACTAATTCCTTTCATGAAGGCTCCATCTTTATGTCCTAATTACCCCCAAAAGGCCCCTCCTCCAAAGACCATCGCACCAGTGACTAGGAATCATCATAAGAGTTTTAGGGGATAAAGACATCTAGTGTCTTATAGCGCCCTATGGTATGTTCCCTGAAATAAAGTTTAATAGATTATGTATGCATTTTAAACTTCTGGTAGTTTTATTATATGAAATTTTTGAAGTAGTTTGCTGGAAATGCCATTTCTTTGTTTAAAAAATATTTTTATTTATTTGAGAGAGAAAAGAGAGAGAAGTCTCCAGCTGCTGCAACTAAACTCCACTTTGTGCATCTGGCTTTACATGGGTACTGGGGAATCGAACCCGGTCCATCAGGCTTTGCCAGCAAGTGCCTCTAACTATGGAGCCGTCTCTCTAGTCCTTAAATTTTTGAAATGTCTAGGTCACTAGAGTTCTGTGTTTTCTTTTTATTTTATTATTTATTTGAGAGAGAGAGGCAGAGAGGAGAGAGAGAGAGAGAGAGAGAGAGAGAGAGAGAGAGAGAGAGAGAGAGAGAGAGAGAGAGAGAGGGGATGGGCATGTCAGGGCCTTGTCACTAGGCACTGCAAATGAACTCCAAAGTATGTGCCACCTTGTGTATCTGGCTTTACAGAGGTACTGGTGAATTGAACCCAGGACCTCGGGCTTTTCAGGCAAGCACCTTAACTGCTGAGCCATCTCTCCAGCTTCAAGTCTGTGTTTTATGCTACATGTTTTTTCAGTGTTATTAAACAGCTACAGTGATCTGATAATTTATATAAGTGGTTGATGTGAGAATAACCATTGAAAAATTATTTCAGTAATTTAGTAAAGTACAATAATAGACTAATTTCATTATCTGAACTACTATTAACAATGTCACCTAAACATAAGTGAAAAAAGTCACTGTAACCAAGTGAAATGGCATCAAACACAATGAAGCCAATATAACTTAAATGCAAGAAGCTTGATTTTTTTTTTTAGTGAGATCTTTTAGCATTCTTTTCCCCATTTCAAACATAGTATGTACCTACAGTATGAAAAGCCAGTTTGATGGAAATGTAAATAAAAGGTGGTACACCGTATTCCCATTATCTAAAGGTAACACAGTGTGCTTTGGTTGTATTTTCTTCTGGTCTTTTCTATTTATATTTTCCTCTTATAGTTTGTGATGTATTGAATGTACAATTTTATTTTGTGCTCTTTTTGCTTAATCAACATTTTTTTCACTAATTGCATTTTTGTGGCCATTTATTAATGTCTAACTCTAATAAACATTTGTATGATGTCTTTCAGGCCCATTTTAGGAAGGCATAATGCATGCTGTCAGTTTGCAGAGATAGACAAAGTCTAGTAAATGAGAACCATATGTTATAGAATCAGACTGTGTGCAAAATACTATTACTAATAAAAATATTTGTGTTCACCTGTTGATTTGATGTCCAAAATACATGTCCTTCTGTTGTTCATTCTTGCCTTCTTCTGATTCACAGAACAGCAGATGAAATTCTAAAATGCAAATTAAATGATTTCTCTTCTTGTGCTTTGAGACTATCAACATAAAATCTAAACTTAATACTGTCACTGTGAAACTGTCTGATCTGTGCCTGTCTTAACACCTTATCTTTCCTCTGATGTTATTTTTCTTGATCTAAGCCTCATTGGCTTTTTAGCTCCTGTAACATTATGTATTTTCCTGTCTCTTCCTGTGCTTTTGGACATGCTGTTCCTTGCTTGAGATGCTCTTCCCTCCATTTCTCTTGCCCTTTGGGTTGCTGGCTAAATGCTGTCTCAGAAAAAGTTTTTTTTTTTTTTCTTATAATGTCTAGGGTTTCTCTGTCATATTCACACCACCCCTTTAGTTCTTTGTTGTAGTATCACAATTTGTAATTTATTGTTCAACTTTTTAATTGTTTGGGTTCTACCCTCACTGGAATGAATCAAAGCATCAAAAGGGCAGGGAGGAATTTTGGTTTTACTGAGCATGATTGTGTCTCCATGGCCTCGCAGAGTAACTTGCTATGTAGTAGTCTCTCCCTCAACGGGTGCTGAAAGAAAGAAAGAAAGAATGAATGAATGAATGAATGGCTAGAAGGAAGTGTCCCTAAAAACATCTAGCATCCCTAAGAGTTCAGCTTTGAAAAATATTGTTTCTAAAGAGGGTGGATGCTAGGTTATCTAAGTACTATGAAAAATGCATTTTAGAAAAATGGGCTTACAAAAAATTGGATTAAGCAAACCAATTTTTTAATTTTTTAATTTAAAAAGACTATGGCTTTTAGAAAATGTAAGAGTTTTAAAATATTTCAGAATTTTAAATATAAGCTGAGTTTTGCTAATGTTTTTTCACAGATGATGTTTTATTTCTCAGAATGGTCTGATGTGTAGTTAGATGTGTATGGTATCCACTGTACCACTGGCCCAGTGCTAACAGATGATGTCTATTTCTCAAAGCTGAACAACTAATGTTAGTCTTTGTAAATAAATTATTGCTTGTGTGTACTTCTGAATATTATGGACTCATTGTTTTGTAGATTTTATACTTGTGATTTTTTTCCCCCATGTACTAAGGGCTCACCATCAGTTCTGGATCATTCCCTCACCACTCATGGGCATCCTCAAAGTTTGCATGATCCCACATGTGCATCCCTAGTCCTGAGTCTAACAAGGAACTGCTGCCTGTTTCTTTCAGCTCTTATAAATAGGCATCCTTTTTGTAGTCTATTTCGGGCTACTTTTGTCCCCCCGCATTTCAACTTCTTGTTGGTAACTTTGCTATTCAGTGGCCGAATCTAATCTTAAGGCTGAATCTAATCTTAAGTGCACAAAGGCTGTGATGCATCTTATGGTGAAAATTCACAGAAGTCAGGAAAATGTCATGTTTATGATTGCGAATATTAGATAAGTTTAATTCAGGCATAGACATAGTGCTACTGGCTGTGAATTAAATGTTAATGAACTAGCAGTGTATATTATATAAGGTATCTATGAACAGACACATAAAGCAAAGTTATGTGTTGATCATTTGATAACAATGTTGTGACAAGAGGCTTGCAGGAACCTAACCCTGTATTTCCCCTAGGAGCAATGTTCCATGTTCGCGGCGACTTTATAGAACATAACTACCGCGAATAACGAGAGTTGACTGTAAGTTAAAATTCTGGTCTTGAGTAGGAAGTTCCTCCTCACCTGTCAATTGTAATTTAGGGACTTTGGGGCTGGAATAGATAAATACATATTGTTATTTTTGAACCATTAAACTAAGAGGAGAACTGAACTATTTTGGTTCAGTGATCCCTTTGAGCACTTACTATATGCCAGTAACTATTAGTTTTGCAGTATATAAAAACCAACTAAGTCATAAAATCTTCCTTCAGGAAAGTTTGGGGTGCAATCCATTTTGTTTAACTGGCCAACTTCAACTGATTCCAATTTCTGGCACCAAGTGCCTTAATGCAGACCCCACAGGTTATATGTCTGCCCTTACTTCATGCACCACCTATAAGTTCTTGGGGTACTCAGACCACCTTCACTTCTGACTGACTGGCTACAAATCCAGGGTTTCCCATGATCCCCATAGGTTCGCTAATGCACATAGAATGAACTCAGGGAACTACTCTGCTTAGGGGTATGGTTTTGTTTTAAAGGATGCACATACAGTGAAGTCTAGGATGGGCCCAGTTTCCTTGTCCTCTGCATGTGGAGTCAGAAGATGGCACACTCTGGGTACATCCATGTATTAACCAACCAGGAAGTGACTGTGAGCTTAGGTGTCAAGAGTTTGTGTGGAGTTTCATCCATAGATACAATTTTATGCCATAGGTATTATATCACTGGTTTATAAATTGATTTATATGATTGAACTCAATCCCTGCCTCTGAAATTTTAAGAGGCTGAAAGTCTTAACCATGTAATCATGGGCTTGGTATTTCAGGTGGGGTGACCAGACCCAATCCTGGAGCTCTTTATTGGCCTGTCCAACATTATTACCTCATTAGTGTAACAACAACAACAAAAAAAAACTATAATTCTGGGCTTTTGAAACTTTGTCTCAGAAGCTGAGAGCAAAGAACATTTATTCTTTATCATATTGCAGGGAAACTGCCTTGTAACTATAAGAGTAAAATTAGGGCCTAGGTATTTATAAATAGATGCATATATGTAAAATACCAAGAGATCAACAAATTTGTGAGAAATGTCATATAGTTAGGGTAGAATGTTTGATTTTAAGTGGAGAAAGATTGAAGGTGAATATGGATAAGTGGGCTGTGGTCAGACCATAAAAGGCTGAGGAAGTCATGAGCACTTTACACATATGGGCCTTATAATGTGTATTTATTGCAAATTGTCAACCACAAAAGATTAGCTAGAATAATACAGTGAATTCCTGGGTTCTTAACATGGTATCCGGTCAGACTTGTTTCACCTGTACTTCCCTTCATCTTACCTCAAAGTATTTTGTTGCAAATTCCAAGCATAACATTTTCAAGTCCTGAATTTTTCAGTGTGTATCTTCCTAAAGTAGGTAAGCTTTTTAAAAATGATACTTCCATTGCCTTCTCAAACTTTTAAACTGATTCTTTAATATCAGATATCCATCCAGTACTCAAATAGTCAATTCTGTAGTATTTTAAAAATAACAGGCCAGTTGTGGATTTCGTTTTCATTGGAACATTTCACATAATCTAGACTTTTGAAGTTAAAATAAAGTCTCAAATACTAGGTCTGTTTCTTCCTCTATAATAACAAGACCTTGGAGTCCTTGCTTAGCTGCCTTACCCTTTGCTTGACACTGTGAAACCTTGGAATAGATTTAAACAGCATACACCGTGATAAGATTTCTATTATGGGAATGTAACTAAGGGTGGACTCAGAGTGGCTTGAATGGGGGAGGACGTCCAAGGATACCAGTTAGAAGTTGTAAGTCACAGCTGCAAAGGAAGATAAACTGAGCCAAGGTCTGCACTAATGTCTTTGTAGAAGAGCAGGCAGTTTATAGTTTGAAGAATTGAAACTGATGGTAACCTGTGGAAAGAATACATTAAAGATAAGGTCTGAATATCAAATTAAGATGACTGGTTATTAGTGGGACCACTAAGTAAATTCTGAGTGAACTGTTGCTACTTGTGAGGGAACAAAGGGCTTGGATATTCTGGCTGGATGGTGGAAGGAAGGCTACTTGTAAATGAGAGAGAATTCAAGCAGCTCTCCTCTAAAGATGACAGTTCCTTCCTATGAAATACGGTGGGGAAAGAACTGCTTTTGCCCACTTGCCTGCAGAGTTCATTTGCTTGTGCAATATAGTGTAGGTTACTAGAAATATATATATATTCATACAGCATAGCAGGGCCTGGCATCTAGTAAGTGCTTGGTAAGTGTTGGTGGATTTGAATCTAAGCCCTTTCAGGGCTTAAGCAGTAGTATCTGTTTTGTGTTATAGTTTTCACCTGATTATTTCCCTACAGTGCCTGCATAAATTGGAAACTCAGAAAATATTTGTAGAATAAATGAATCGTTCTGGTGAGTTTAAGTGCTTTGTTTGAAAGATGTTTTTTCTCTTCCTTAGTTTGAGGTGGTATCAACATCCTACGGAAGAGGAATTAAGAATTCTTGCGGGGAAGCAGCAAAAAGGGAAAGGCAAAAAAGACAGGTAAGTTATGTTGTGTTGATGAGCCTGTGAAGTACTGAATATTTAACATGAGTTATGGAGATTTTTTTTGCTTCACTCAAAACTACATTTATTATTTAGGCTGTATGCAGTTGATAAATTTGAGTTTGGTGCTCATGAAAATTCCAGTAAGGGAAATTAGTTCATAAGCACAAAACAATCATTATTTTACTCAAAGAATTACTAACTTTATTCTTGCTAAATTATGAAAATAACATAGTAAAGAAGATTTAGTTGATTGAGAAAGCTGTACCCTTTGTCTTCACCCTCCAACTCAAAGATGTCAGTTTATTTGGGTTGTTTTCTACTACCAGTACTACTTCATATTATGTTAGTTGGTCATTTGGTCTGTTTTTTTTTTTTTTTAATTTCAATTTCCTCGTTTTTAAAGTAGAAAAGGTAGACATTATAACTTTGTAGGCTCCCTTCAGATAATGAATCCGAGCCCATGGTCTCTATGCTTTGCCACTGAGCTTTATCCCCAGCCTTGGCTTTTGATATATTGTCGATATTTAAGGTTTATGATGAGAACTGCCTGCTACTAAGCCTCCATGAATGAACTGTAGTTTTCTGTGAACTGAAAAGACTGAACTGAACAGTCATTTTGAAGAATTCTTGCACTTTAAAATTACATCTCTCTTTAATCCTTAGAAATGTACATGTGAATAGTCTCTTAGAATGGTCCTTTATTTCCTCACCTTAGAATCCAGAGGGTTTCTTAGGTCTTCTCTGAATAAAAAAGCATGATTTTTAAACTATCATAAAATATCAGTGACAATAAATTGTCCTCAAACTTTATCTATATATCTTAAAATTATAATAACCTTGCTTGATAAATTTATAAAAATGCTTGAAAAAACAACTATTTAAACATTAATGACTAATGGCATAAAATTAAGAATTTGAAGACTGACTTTTATTATCTTCATTATAAATCTTCAAGTTCAATGAAATATTAATTTATAAATATTCTTTTTCTAAAAAATTAATAACTCTTTACCAAGGTATTCTTTTCCAAGATTTTATTTTCCAAGAACAATATTTTTAATATTTTAATTATTTGATAGAGAAAGAGGCAGATAGAAAGATCGGCATGCCAGGGCCTCTAGCCACTGCAAAAGAACTCCAGAGGCATGCGCTGTTTTGTGCATCTGGCTTTATGTGGGTACTGGATAATCAAACCTGGGCTAGCAGTGTTTGCAAACAAGTGCCTTTAACTACTGAGCCATCTCTCAATCTCCCTAAGGACATCTATAATTTATACCACAACCATTTGTTGATCAGAGGTATTAAATGAGTTGCCCAGGTTTATATTCTTAAGGGTCAGGATTTTAGTCCAGATTAATTTTTATTTTTTATTATCTTCAACTATTCCACATCTACCAATTATTTTACCATGTTTAAACTATATAGAATTTAGTTATGCAGTATAATATTATTCTGTAAATATTTGAATTCCTTTTTTAGTTTTATTTTTGAAAATTTCACACATGTGTGTTGATCTTATTCACCCTCATTACCCTCTTCTATCCCTCTCCTTCTTCCAGTACAACTTTCATGCCGTGTGTGTGTGTGTGTGTGTGTGTGTGTGTGTGTGTGTGTGTGAACTCCACCTCTCCCTCATGTTAAATTGAGGTTGCTTACATGAGTATGGGTGGGAGTTTATTTACTAGAGTTTGGGAAAATAATCAGTACCTACACCAGTACATAACATGATTCATACTCCTAACAGTAACCATTAACTGCCAATAGCTACTTTGGGAGGAGTAGGGTTTTGTGAGCCCCATCCATGATGCATTATTGAAGTAGTCAGTCTTGTGGAAGAAAGCACAGCTGCGGTGAGTTGTGGAATGACCGTATTATATCAAGAAGAAAGCATTCCCCCATCCTCCAGCTCTGGATTCTTTCTGCCTCTCTTCCTTTAGTGAGGTCTCCTCAGATTTGTAGGCAATGATTTCAGTGTCCAGTTGAGCTCTGAGAACACAATGGTCATTTACTCTTAGCACTTTCGATAGCTGTGCATCTCAGCACTGCGCGTTGCAGAAAGAAATTTCTGTGACTGAGTCTGAGAGCATCACTGATCTATAAGTGTATATATTTAGAAGGCTATATAGGTTGCTAAGGCCTATGACCCCTCTTAGCCATGAACTTTTGACCAGGTTTACAGTACCTGGCATGAATTCCTTCCTGTGGGGTGGACCTAAGATCTAATCAGAAAGTTGTTGGTTACCCCACAGTAGTTTTGCCAATATTGCACCAGTGGGCACATCTTACCAGGCAGGTTGGTTGTATTGCACACAGGTTCCACAGCTAGGTAAGACTCTCTTTGCTCCTCCGGCAACCTGTGCAGAGTACCTAACAGTACTATGAAAGCTAGTCAGCTTGAATACTTTTTGCATGCTTTGTGATGAGTGTTACTTGACAACTATTTGTATATTTTGCTTTGTAATTAAAAAAATATGTACTGGTGATGCTTTTTTGGTCCAAGTAGCCATAATTATTGTTTGCTATATTTACACGAAATATTTTATGAAGATTTTCCGAGTTTATATTGATTTAAGAGTAAATGTGAAATTGCCAGTAATGAATGCAATGTTACTAAAACTTAGCTTATTACTTTCTGTAATTTTTTGGAGGTTTTTCAAAAGTAAATTTAAAAATGATACAAGTATATCTGAAGAATTTTTCTGTTTTCCTCAATCTGTAGAGTTTTTCAAGAAACAACTCCAAGGTTGCCTTTCATGTCTTGGACTTTCTCATGAACATTAATTTTAACATCCTTTCAGTTCTTATAGATAGTTACAGATATATTTATATGGTTATATGTGTATATTTATATATATATGTCACTTCAAAGAGAATACATTTTGCCTTTAATGTTGTGCTTAAAGAGATATTATGTTGCAGCCGGGCGTGGTGGCGCTCGCCTTTAATCCCAGCACTCGGGAGGCAGAGGTAGGAGGATCGCTGTGAGTTCAAGGCCACCCTGAGACTACATGGTGAATTCCAGGTCAGCCTGGACTAGAGCGAGACCCTACCTCGAAAAACCAAAAAAAAAAAAAAAGATATTATGTTGCTTTCTATCTACAGAAGATAATACAAAAAATAAATTTGAAATACTATACTACCAACCAAGATTTTGTTACTTTTGATAATTTAGGTAATTCTTTTGGTGACAGTCTATATAGTCACAAAACTTAAATCAGCATTTTGTAGTCTCCTAAGACTTGTTTTTTTTTTTTTTTTTTTTTTTTTAAGTATCTTTCTCTAAGGTGGAATAGTGGACATTCTGTTACATCTTTCACTGTGAAATTTAAATTATTTTGTATTTAGTTTGACATCAGCCCTTGAATAACAGTGCGGGTAACTTATTTCTTGTATTGCATGTCTTATTTTTATAGGAAATATAATGGTCACATTGACAGTAAACCACTAACCATTCCAAAGGACATTGACCTTCATCTAGAAACAAAGTCAGTTACTGAAGTGGATACATTAGGTAAGGAAAGTCTTGGTAAAATGTTATGAAAACCTGAGTTTTATAGTAGTTAAAGTACTTTCATTTTCTCTGTCATGGCTAGATATTTTTTTTTCTTTTGGCATCTTTTTCTTATCATGAAGTATTTTATACAGAACATGAAATTTAATACTTGGAATCCTCAAAACGAACATAGGAAGCTCAAAATGACTATAATTGTATATTTTTTTCTATTAACCGTATTTGTAGCATTATATTCCCCAGTTTTTAGAAGATGCAGATTGTAATATAGATTCTTGGGTTGAAATCACTGTTTTATAATATGAAATTCTAAACTTTTGTTTTTTTTGTTTCCTATACTAGCCTACTCCTTTACAATAGGACTTTTCAAATTGCCTTTGTAGAGTTAGTGTAAGCGTTAGTGTAAGGTTAGTTAATAAAGCACTTCCCTTCAAGCATGGGGACCTAAATTCAGTCTGCAGTAGTCATTTAAATGCCAGTTATGGTAGCCTGTACTTTAATCTCAGCCCTCTTTTCAAAAAGAGGTTGGCCGGGTGTGGTGGCGCACATCTTTAATCCCAGCACTTAGGAGGCAGAGGTAGGAGGATCACCATGAGTTCAAAGCCACCCTGAGACTACATAGTGAATTCCAGGTCAGCCTGGGCTAGAGTGAAACCCTATCTCGAAAAACCAAAAAAAAAAAAAAAAAAAAGGTGGGTTATGTACCCAAGGTTGACCTCTGGCCATTACACATGCAGATACCCGCACACATATGAACATGTGTGCATTTATACACCACACACAAATTGTACTTGTATATTTGTATTGATTTACCTATATTTTCTATAAGTCAAATTTATTATAATATTTAGTATGAAGTGGTTTTTATAGTAATAAGTGGGATTAGTAATCAGAAAACTTTATTTAAGGTTCACCTTTACCCTAGAGTATCTCTGATTAAATCATTTCCCCCCATGTTTCAGCTTCTGTAATAGTATAATATACTTCTGATGATTTTAAGTAGAAGATGAAATTTATATGAAGTTATTTGAAACATAGAAAGGAAAGGCATCAAAGGTGATGCTATTTAAAACACTAGGTTTCATTCTGCACTATGCATCCAAATTACTTGGAGAGATCTTTATTAAAAATAAAGATTGCCTATTCTTACCCTTAAGATTAGGTAAATCTAGAATAGGTTCTGATAATTTATACTTGAAAAGTGCTCCAAGTATTTTGATTTGACCAGGTTTGAGAACCACTGGTTACATGAAAATGAGAAAATAAAATAACATTAAAAATACTTTGGGGCCTGGACTCATGGCTAAGCGGTTAAGGCATTTGACCCAGAGCCTAAGGTTCAGTTCCTCAGTACCCACGGAAGCCAGATGCACAAAGTGATGCATGTATCTGGAGTTCGTTTACAGGCCTGCTTGCTTCAAGTACACTTACCCCCTGAGCCAGTGCTGGATTGGAGATTTTTAAAACATTAAAACAATATTTTTAGAAATTAAGTGGTATTTTATTTTTAAAGTATTTCCTCTATACAGGTATGGTATCTTTAGGTATTATTTATTATATCTATAAAAAATTTTCCTAAGCACTGTAGATCATTTTATCATGTGCCTTTCTACCCTGTTTGAGGTATAAAGTCTTTGCTGTTCACTATTGCCTTCCATTTTGGCACAGGAGCACTGGGCTTGCAAACATGGATCTGCATTTACATGTCTTCCTGGGATCCAAGCTCAGGTCCTCATACTTGTACAGCAAACACTTTATCTGTTATAGCACCTCCCTACCCCAAGAATTTTATTTCTAACATGAGTAATGAAGAATGAGGTAGTTTGTTAAAGGGTTATGATTTTATGTAAAGTCAACATTATGTCAGCTTTTCTTACAGAGAAGAGAGAATAAAATGAGTATTAATTTCATTTACTATTTTTGTCTGCAGTAGTACTTGTCTTCCATTAATGTAGTGAATAACATAAGGATGATCCCCATTACTTCATACAAAGGAACTTATACCATTACATTTTTTTGTATCCTAAACCAGGTTGCATTTATTAAAGTTTGAATCATAGCTAGATCCACAAATATTGATTTATAAGTTTTGTTTTAAAAATCAGTTAAGAAAACATCAGTATATTTGTGATTATATTTTAACAATTTACATAATCTGTATCAATCACTTCAAGTATATCTTATTAATTAATAAGCTATTGAGATTTAATTTTATAGTGAAAAGCCAGATCAGTCACAATAGAAATGCTAATTTACATACTGAATTTGAATATCTCACGTTCTTTTATGTTCTCATCTGTAAGCTTTACAATGCAAATCAACAAAAAATATCTAGCATCCTTAGTTATATGAATATGTTCTCATACACTGTAAACTAAAGTGAAACCTTGTTGTTAATGTTTCTTTTTCAGCGCTGCATTACTTTCCAGAATACCAGTGGCTGGTGGATTTCACAGTGGCTGCTACAGTTGTGTACTTAGTGACTGAAGTCTACTATAATTTCATGAAGCCTACACAGGAGATGAACATCAGTTTAGTCTGGTGCCTCCTGGTTTTGTCTTTTGCAATGTATCCTTCAAAGCATCATTAACATTAGTGTATGAATTTGTCTTTAGCAATTAATACCCTTAGACCTTACCTTATCCCCAGTGTGGAAAAAAAGATTGTATTTCATTAGAGACCTTTTCATTGTTGAATTCTTTTTAGGTAAGTTTTAAAGCAGGAGTTTTTATATTATGAATAATGCTGTTTCTTGACTTTTTTTTTTTTTCCCAATCTGGTGTCACAGCAACAGCCTGAGGCTTTCATCTTGAAAAGCCCTTTTGAAGAGTTTCCTTCCAGATGCCTGGCCATTATTGATGGCACTTTAATTTTTGGTTTTAAAATCATTTTCCTTAGGGTGAATATTTTATTAAATTTGTAGTCAATTTTACCATGGTATGTGTATCAAAATATTGTTTTATATAAATATTGTATTGTTAGCCTCCTTGAATAAATATTTTTTTTTATCATTTGAAAACTAAACTTTTCCAAAACCTTAGGAGTTCATACATGTCTTTTCTACTTGTTTTCAGTGGATTACCCTATGTATGCCTTGTATCCTGAGCCTTCTTTTCTATCGTCCCAGGAATCCTCCGTATTGCTTTCTGGGTCCCTTGAATTCTTCTTCCTTAGTTACTGTCCTTTTGAAGACAGCATTTTTCTGTAGTATCCTTAGAAAAGGTGATTTTTGAAGTTTTATATGCCTGAACTTTATTTTTCTTTTATATGTGATTGATAGTTTGGCTTGGTAGAAAATTCCAAAAAAGAAATAATTTTTGCTCAGAATTTTGAAGTATTGAGAAACTGGATGACCTTTTGATCTTCATGCTGTATGTGCATTCTTTTGGAACTTCTTTTCTCTTTGCCATTGGTACTCTACAGTTTTATCACTATGTTCTAGATTTATCCTTTACATCATAAAACATCCTATATATCTTACTTTTGGGTGGTAATGTCATGCGTTACTGAAGGTCTCACCTTACTCTTGTGCTGACACCACCAGCTGGAAATGCTTGCTTATGAGTGTGAGGAACATTGTTTTGAATTGTTCTGGTGATGAGTTTCCTCTTTATTTTCAATATTTTTGGAATACATACTGTTCATAAAGTAAAATCTATAAATCTACACCAGTATACTAAGACTGTCAACCTTTCTTTTTGTGGGGGGTTGGCTTTTTGGTTTTTTGAAGTAGGGTCTCGCTCTATTCCAGGCTGACCTGTAATTCACTACATAATCTCAGGGTGGCCTCAAACTCACAGTGATACTCCTACCTCTACCTCCCCAGTGCTGGGATCAAAGGTGTGTACCACCACACCCAGTTGACTGTCATCTTTATTTCATATATATATTTGTTCATTATATTTTTATACTTTTTGATTTTCTGTTATTATCCTTTATCAGCCCCTTTCTTGAATTTATTGTTTTGAGTTTTGACTATAATTTAAAATTTTTGAGTGCATTTCTTTATCCCTTTTTTATAATCACATTTTGTATCAATATATTAATGATAGATTTTGTTGAGGTTATACTAATTTCAAGAGCAGGTTATGTTAAGAATAATAAACATTACTGTTAATTTTGTAATAGTAAATATGTGATTATGAGTCAGTCAAAATAAATGTCTATTTGCTGATATCTAATTCTCTAAAGCAAACAAAAATTATTTTACTTGATAGTACTAGCTCTTTCTATATCACTACTTTTTAAGTAAGTTCTCATTTTCCTCAAAATATTTATCAAATATTCGTTATTTTTGTGATGGATTCCATCTGCATATATGGGAATATATATACTTTGTATGCAATTTTACTCATTAATATCTAACTGCTAGAAAAATTAAAAGAGCACATGCTTGCAAATAGCTACTTATGGTTTCTGTGAATAAGTTTCATCTTTGATTTTACTTATGAATGCCTAATTATTTGTAGTCAGTGGCCTGGCCCTGCACATTTTGGGAAACATTCTCATGAAAGGTGCCAAACCATAATTCCCCACAGCAATCTGTGTTAGCTGTCTGTCTACTAAACCTAGAGAGTAGAAGCATGAAAGATAACTGGTTTTGGATCTTGTCATTTTTATGATATCTTTTGCTCTCTCATTTAATTATAGAATTTTAGGTTGACTGTATATCTGTATTGTAGACATAATTCCATTATCCTCAATTTTGAAAGTTGCTAGTAAGAATTGACATTATTTTTGTGATATGCATAATGGCTTATGTTGCTTTCTTTTTCTTTCTTATATAAAATTTTTATTTATTCGCAAGTAGAGAGAAGAGAGACAGACGGAGAGAATGGTGTGCACCACTGCAAATGAACTCCAGATGCATGCAACACTTTGTGCATCTGACTTTATGTGGGTACTGGGGAATCCATCCTGGGTTGTTAGGCTTAGCAAGCCAAGTGCCTTACCTACTGAGCCATCTCTCCAGCCCTATTTTTCTTTTTGAGGTAGTTTTTTTTTAATTTTTTTAATTTTTATTTATTTGAGAGCGAGAGAGAGAATATGGACATGTTAGGGCCTCCAGCCACTACAAGCTCCAGACCCATGTGCCTTGTGCATCAGGCTTTATGTGGGCACTGGGGAATCGAACTCTGGTCCTTCTACTTTGCAGGCAAACACCTTAACCACTGAGCCATCTCTTCAGCCCTTGAGGTAGTTTTGATTATCTCTTTATTTGACTTGTTTCTCCAAGATAGTAATCATGCAACTTAGTTGGGATCTTTCTGACTTCCTTGGACTTTTTGAAAGCATTTACTTTGGAAACTCCAAAGTATGCAGTATGATTTGAGTTGGGGATTATAACATGTAAGCACCTGTAATGTGGGATTGTATTAAAAGGTAAGGGCAAAATTATGTTTTATGCCTGGGACAGATTCTATTTTATTTTATTTTTCTTTAGTGTTGACACATTTTGTTATGTATTTAATTATTCTGTGGTGAAGCAGTAGATGTAATCTTTGAATTTTTATTTTGGTCCTTTGACATCATTTTTAGCCAAAGTCATTATTTTGTTTTTGAGTAAAGGAGTTAGAAATTGTGTCTTTTTAAAAATTTTTTCTGTCTTTATTAATTTTTAAATTAATATCTTTATTATGAATAATTATATACATTGTATGAGCAAATCTTGTAATGGTGCCCCTATTTCCCTCCTATCTCTCTCCTACCCACTGGGGTCCCTACTTGGTGCGCATACTGGAAATTGTGTCTTTAGAGCTTCTAGCTTCCATTTTCAATAAAATGAGGCTATGTCTTTCAAACCCAGGTAGTGAATGAGATCATAGCATTTTAGTTCTTGTGGTTTTAGATATTAATATATTTGTATTTTAACTTTATTGCCCTTTTCTTGTCTCTTCCTATATAATGGCAGAGAAATGAGAGAAAAGGACCTTTAGTGTTTCATCCTAATAAAGTGCTGTGTTTTTTTTGTTTTTTTTTTTTAGCTAGTTTGGAAGAGATAAATAGGGGATGTGTGGTTGAGAGATATAGAGGGCAGAGTTTGAGCATCTTTACTCTAGAATCTGAATGTGCTCTTAAACATGTTCAGAGTTTCACAGATATTATCTTAAATGATAATTAGATGAAGTTTCTTTTAAGACTTTTCTTACAGAATTTCTTGTTGTGTTATTTTTCTATTTAATCTACTTTTTTTTAAAAAAATAGTTTTTTTTTTTTTTTAAATAAATGGTCTCTCTGTAGCCGGGGCTGATCTGCAATCACTCTAGCCCAGGCTATCCTAGAACTCAGGCTGATCCTCCCACCTCAGCCTTCTGAGTGCTGAGATTAATGATGTGTGCCACCAGTCCAAATTCTAGGGCTACTTTTCAAAAGACATTATGATGTATGAGGACAGAAGTTTTAGTAGCTTTGTGTATTTAGAATACAGGATTTTTGTTCTTTGTGGTTTCCATCTTTTGTACAGTCTCTTGGCCTTTATTTCTGTTATTTAGTGATTATAAGGTCTTAATTTTGAAAACTGCTGTATACTAGACACTTCCGTGTGTGTGTGTGTGTGTGTGTGTGTGTGTGTGTGTGTGTGTGCGCGTGCACGTGCGCGCGTGTGTGCACTCGCACATGGAGTACTGGAGAGATGGCTCAGTGGTTAAAATGCTTGCCTGCAAAACCTAACAACTCAAGTTTGATTCCCCAGTATCCACATAAAGCTAGATGCACAAAGTGGTACATGCATCTGTAGTGCAGTGACTACAGGCCCTGGCATGCCCATTCTCCTTGTCTCTCCTGTGTCTGTCTGTCTCTGCTTCCAAATACAAATATTTTCATAAATAACATGGAAATTGCATGTGCTTCTGCTAAACCTCTGTTAATCATGTGTGTGCATGTGTGTGTGTGGTGTGATGTCATACAGTGCATGTTTGTGTTTGTACATATATATGTGTTTTGGTATGCACATGTGAAGGCCAGAAGAGAATGTCCAGTGTCTTCCTCTGTCATTCTTCTTCTTTGTTTCCTTGAGACAAGTCTCTCCCTGAATCCAAAGCTGCTACTGTTTTGGTCAGAGGCTAACTAGTGAGCTTCAGTGATGTTCCCCAAAGGACTAGGTTTACAGGTGTGTCTGGGTGCCTGGAGCTCAGGCACATCAGGTCCTCTAGCTTGCATGCCAAGCACTCCTATGTGTGGAGCCATCTTTACAGCCTATTAATCATTTTAATTGGAATTGACAGCATATAAATTTGACAGTCTTATTTAAACTTGATAGCACAGCATCATGCCAACTTCTGCTGTGCCACATGTACTCCTAGATACTTATAAATGATTTAATAGCTCTTAGCCAAAATAGGAAAAAGATTGACAAGTGTGTTTAGGAAAGTTTTGTATAATAATGTTAAGGAATTTAGGAAGAATCTGAAAGAAATAAAACATAGACACACCACAAAATCCTGTATTGTAAGATAACTGGAGTGTAAATATTACTTTTAGTTCTGACTATACAGAGGTTGTTGGCTTTCCAGATTTATAAGATTTGACAGTTTATCCTTATTAAAAAATAATTTAGCAGTATAGAGATATAGCTTAGTGAGAGATCTTGTCTAGATCTGGGTTGGAATTTCCACACCACTAATTAATTGATATAAAAATAATTTAGCTTCCACCTTCTCCTAAAGCTCAGTACCATAGAAAAGCAGACACTGAGAAAGTTTTAACTGTTAGGGCAGTTCTGTTTTGAAAAGATTTCATGTTTTTCTGCTAACCCAGCACATATGACTGGCAGGTACTGTATAATTTGTAGAAGCATAATGATGGATGGTTAGGTGGACAGACTCTGGATTCAGACAGCCTACATTTAAATCTGGCTGTGTAACTTTCAGGTTTTTACTTACCCTCTCTGCCACAGGATTTATTTGAAATATGTTTTTTTGTATGTGTTTTGTTTTTTGTATATGACAGGTACTAAATTACCTCTTTCTGGTGCTAAAGATAATATTTTTGTAAAGTTGCTCTTCTAGATTTACTAATTGCCTTATTTTGTTTGATTTATGTGTTTAAGGAGAACACATTGGCATAAGAGATCCAAGTTCTAGTTTTAGGTCATGTTCTGATTTAATCCTGATTAAATGAAGTAGTGTATGTTGGGTTGGGCTCAGGCAATATCATGCTGAAACTTGGGCTAGTGTAGTATATTCAGGTGGAACTTCTCTAGAGATTGTTCTCTCTCTCTTTTTAGCTTAATATGACTGATGGCTTAAGATACTTTTTTTTTTTACCATACAACAGGTAACTATTAGTAATTTTCACACTTTAAATTGATGAGTGATTACAAATGACTACTGTGATGTATTAGGTATTTAATTATAAATGTAAATGCTTTGATAAAAATGTCTAATAAAGATAGTTTCCTAAAATAATTTCTCCCCTGACTTCATGTCATTTAGAATCTTTGATATAAAATTCCTACAATTACCTCCTATTAAATTTGAATCATATGCATAAGAAATACATTCCCTAATTACAACTTAATTTTGGCATACTTTTCCTTAATTTAAGAATGTCATAAGCTTTTCTTATATTTGCTGTGTTTTCATATCCTATTTTGTGAAAGACTTAAGATTCAAATTAGTTTATCACTTCCTTCAAAGGACATCAGACAGAAAGCAGGTAGAGTCAAAATAAATAATGGTTGAATTCTCATGGAATTCACGTCCTGTTGAAGTGGTTATGTGCAGCTCCTACAGTTACTTGTGGTTTTTCCTGAACTTTCTTCTGCAGCAAAGTTCTATTTTCGTTAACTACACACTATTTTAAAGTAGAAGATGGTGGTGAGAGGTCAGTCTGCGTCACCTTTGGCTTCTTTTTCTTTGTCAAAGCAATGGCAGTTTTGATTGTGACAGAGAATTATCTGGAATTTGGACTTGAAACAGGTAACAGTAACTGAAGCTTCATATAACTTCAAAATTACTATTGGCATACTTAGTGTAAAATATTTTACTTTAGTGTTTAAATTCATTTGATAAATGTTTAAATTTAGAGTTGAGGTTTCCGTTCTAATTAAATTAACCTTTATTAAAATGATATCTCTTGTTTTTGTTTTGTTGTTCTTGATGTTTTAGCCAAGTTTTCTTATTAATCTTTTCATAAACATGCTATTTACGCATTTTTTTCTTTGTAGTTAGCTAAATTTCTGTAATGATAAGTTTTACCCCCATAAGAATGAAAGTCTTATGCACTCATGGAATGTGCTCATACAGAGACTGTTCGTGCTAATAACCAAGTTTTATGGCATAGTAATTGACATGAAAGAGCTAAACTAGTCAAATTTAAGATGCTCTGCTTCCTACCATTTGATTTTCAGTGATTCTGTAGTTCATCCTCATAAGTGTACTCTCTTTTTTCCTGTAGGGTTTACAAATTTTTCAGACAGTGCGATGCAGTTTCTTGAAAAGCAAGGTTTAGAATCTCAGTAAGTTTTTGAAAAGTTAAACATTATTTGATTTTAAATTTTCTATTAGGTAAATTATTAGTTTTTACTCAATGAATTCTTCATAGTTGGACTGTCACTTCTACTTTTTCCTTTTCATGGTGTTACGCTCAAACCTAGGGCTTCATGTGTGCTAAGTGCTTTACCACTGGGTTTTATTCCTAGTCCTGGGCCATCATTTCTAGAAGCACCTTTGCTGATAATTTTTATAGCTGTTTAAAATTAGAATCTTTCATAGAATTATTATGTCAATTTGTTCTTCTTCCATTACCTGCAGAGGTGAAATAATTTTATATTGAAGTTATTTTTCACTTCAGTGTTGAGTGTATCTTGGACTCTTAAGAGTTATCACTAAAAGATACCTAGTTTAGTTTTTGAAGATCCAGTACAGATTCTTGAGTAAGAACAGTCTTTTATATGCTTTTTAAAATGTTATTATTGTGATCTGAAAAGTAATTGATTTGAAAATAGGAAGTTCTTAGAAAGTTAACTATAAAAATTTAATTCATTTTACTTTACTTTTAGGGGTCCTGTTTCAAAACTCACTTTCAAATTTTTCCTGGCTATTTTCTGTTCACTCATTGGGGCTTTTTTGACATTTCCTGGATTACGGCTGGCTCAAATGCATCTGGATGCCCTGAATTTGGCAACAGAAAAAATTACACAGTAAGCGGAAAATGTACATAAGCACATGCAGATAAATATATGTTTTCCATCTTAATGAAGGTATATTATTGTGATAAAATCATAAATTATTGTATTGATATTAATAATCAAATAACTGTTTCATGCTTCACCTATATGCAGTATCTCTTCTGAATTTTGAGGCTGTGTTAAAAATATACCATCATTATTAAATTTCTGTTTCACCTGTTAAAGTAGAAATGCTAAGATTTATGTTAGTTCTTTTTAGTTCAGAGGTTCATGATATTTCAGTCTCTGCATTTCAACTGATGCTACATAGAAATTTCACTTTTATAAAGTTATTTTAAAATATTTATTTAAATTTTACGTATTTTATTTATGAGATGTTTTTCTTGTTATTGACATTTCCTTAGACTGTGGACTCTTAAAATAATTGTTACTTTATTTTGAAATTGCTAATACTATCTAGTGTACTATGGCATAGATTGTTTTTTAACCACCGCATTCAATTTTAATTGTAAACTGAAGAAATCTTCTAAATCTACCTAATAGTTCAGAGCCCTTTACCATATTCTTCCCAGTTATTGCACAGGTGGTTTTTTTTTTTGTGTGTGTGTGTGTGTTTGTGTGTGTGTGTGTTATAAGTTGTAAGCACTTTGATAGAAAAGCAGTTTTATATTTACATCAGCTCATAGGTCCTCTCCAAGTTATTATCTATAATGGTGGCCCAACTTGAGAATAGTCCATCTTGATATACATATTTATAGTCATTAAAATTCTGTAGGTGGTCATTTTTTTATAATGTTACTGCTCTTTAAAATCCCCGATTTTTTTTTTTTTTTTTCGAGGTAGGGTCTCACTCTAGCCCAGGCTGACCTGGAATTCACTCTGTAGTCTCAGGGTGGCCTTGAATTTATGGCAATCCTCCTACCTCTGCCTCCCGAGTGCTGAGATTAAAGGTGTGCGCCACCATGCCCAGCTAAAACCCTAAATTTAAAGATGTCATTTAATCTTTTCATACTCATCTCTCTTACCTGTTATTTTTCTATATTTTTTGCTCTTTTTTTCTACGTATGTTGTATGTGTTTTACTTATTCTTACTTCCCATGACATACTCCTTCTTCTCCATTTTCCTCCTCCTTTTACTTAGTGTGTTCTTGACTATGTCCTGCCTTTCTCCTACCACTCGTCTCTAATGGTTGCTTTTAAGACAAAACCTGGTTCTCCCCCTCCTTGCTTCACACACACACTTCAGTCCACTAACCCAGTGTTATGATTTAAATAAGCTGAAAAGGGTGGGTGGAGGGGAGCCCTTCACAAACTACTGAAACCGCTGTGGGCTGCTTCTTGATACTAGAGTGTTCCCTAGCAACACTGCATACCTAATACTGCTTCTTTCTTTCTGTACCCGATGCTTTACCAAGGCCATGGGATGAAAGAATCACTTTATAAAAACATAAAGCATTTAGTGATGGTTGGGGTGAGGGGTGCATTTTAGCGTCCTTTTCAGTAAAATGTGGTTTTTTTAAGCTTTTCCCTTTGAGGATTTGGGGTTTTGTTTTATTCAGTTTCTTGTAGCCCCTCATTGTATTACAGTACTCTGCCCTAATAGGGCAGTGTGGGCAAGCTAGTGCTGTTGTGAGTAACTTGCCTGGCACAAAGAGTGACATTGTCTTCCCCTCGTGGCTAAGCACTGGGACCAGTGAAATACTAAGGACAAGTGCTCCTGGCCTCCTGATCCAGCCCTCTTTCCTCAAAGATTGCTGCCATTCGCCTAGCTGTACTTTAATACATGCACATTTTTGTATTTATTTTAAACTCACTAAGCATTCTGTATGGTTATAAAACCAGTATATTTTACTAAAATAGTCTCAGAATTTAATTGATATATATTTGTTGACGTTTTAGACTTTTCCAGCCATCTGTTTCATAGGCTACAAACTGTAGTATAGAAACCAATTGACAATGACATTATAGCTGAGCCCTAAATCCTTTGTTGTATTAGATATATGGCCTTATGAAAAATATAGTATGAACAATTTTTAAAAATATTTTTAAAAAAGAATAAAGTATAGCTAAGTATGGTGATGCACATTGTAGTCCTAGCCCTTGTGGGAAACTGAGGCATGAGGATTGCTGTGTCATTTTAAGCTAGGTTATATAGCAAGATCTATTTCAAGAAACTAAGAAAAAAAGCAGTAACAACTTGATTTGTTTAGGACAAGGACATTACTTTTAGCTGTGTCATAGCCTAGGAAATAAAAATACATGAATCATTTGTGACTTACTTTGTCAATGTAATTTAAACATACATAATCATGACATTTCAAAATGTTCCTCAGTTACAAGTTGTTACATTTTTTAATTTGCATACACCTTTTAGAATTATAGGCTTGGTTAGTCACTACCACTTGTAGATAATGAGCACGTACTTTGTTTAGCTGGACTGAGTCAGAGATGGTACATCTGTCTGTATCTTTGCATTCATTCCGTATATTAGATTGGAGAATCATTAAAGAACCGATTATTCAATCAAGAATTTCAAAAGTAATTGTTAAAGAATACAACACCTTAGAATAGAAGTGAACAAGTCTTAGGTTTAGTCTTAAATCTGACTCCAACCTGTTAAGTTTTACTATGACCAAGTCATTTAACTTTCTGGGTCTAAATGTTCTTATCTTTCATTTAAGATAACCTTGTTTCTCAAGGACTAAAATCAGTGTTAAATGATGATGAAAAATGTAATGCCCAAGTTTCTATAATTTATTGAAACATTTTGTTCTATATTTTTATGTTTATTTCTTATATACTTTCAGAACATTACTTCATATCAACTTCTTATCACCTTTATTTATGGTTCTGCTCTGGGTAAAACCAATCACTAAAGACTACATTATGAACCCACCATTGGGTAAAGAGAGTGTTCCTTTGTAAGTATGGGTATTTGAGGGATAATTTTTGTTTGATTGTAAATCAAACTAATTTCCTAAATGTTATCTATGACTTTGTTTTTTGATGATGCAAATTAAGGCACTGTATTTTTCAAACATTAATGGAAATGTTGAAAGATAAGTAATAAAGTTGAAACTGGAGCCATCAATTAACGTTTCTTAATGATTACTAACAAACTACTTTCATAAAAGTTTAGATGCTTACAAGCTTTTCTCTTAATGTCAAGTTGCATCTAACAATTTTCTGTTGTCATTGTGCCTATTTTCATTATTTATATTGTAAAAGTTATGGAGGAAACCTAGTATAGGTGGAAACAAAGGTATTCATTTTCTTATATGTAGAAATTTTTTAAACATTTCTATATTGCTTTATGCTGGTTTTTTAGAAAAAATATTTTTCAAGCAAATTGGTGATACACCATTTTTATACCTAAGTACTACAGTTTGTATACCTAAAAAAATGATGTTTTCCTACAGTGACAATATCATCATGCCTAGGAAAATTTAAATGAATGCCTTAAAATTATTGTCTAATACCCGTTCATGTTTTTCCAATTAGTGGGTGATATTTTAATATTTTAAGATGACAAGGAAACAATTTATTGCAGGGCATTAATAATACTTGATATGCTAGATATGTATTGTAGAAGTATGTTACAGTAATAGAAGGGTTTAGACAGAGCTAGTTCCAACTCCAGCTTTGCTCCTCACTAAAATTGTCAGTTGAGGTAGATTATTTAACTACACTAAGCCTCTGTTTCCCCATCTGGAAAATGAAGATAGTAATATCTACCTCACACTGTTATCATTGGAATTAAATGAAAGAACACATGTAATGCAACCAGCTGGAAGTAAGTGCTTAATAAATGTTCCCTTCACTACTTTGTCTGATCAGAATTAAAATAGAAAAAGTTGACTACTCCTTGACTCCACAGAGTGCAATTAATGCTAGGCACTTCTCATACATTCTGTGGAAGTTTAGTGGTCCTGGAATAGAGTGACCATGATTTTTTTTTTTCATTAATGCTATTGAAAATAGAGAAATAGCCACTGTAGAATAAAATATTTTCTCTGAATACAACTAAACCTCTCAATCGATGCCTAAAGTATTTAAAAGTAATTTTAGAGAGCCTAATACTCTAAACAAAATTTCAGAGAAACTTTTAATTCATGTCTGTGATTTTAAAACATTTTCAATTCCTTGAAGTTAGGTAAAAATAGGAGTTCATAACTAACTACGTTATCTGATTTTATATTTGTCTAAGTAAACTTGGGAAAGCAATAAAACTAGTATTAGTGATATACCTGTATGTATATATATATATATATATATATATATATATATATATATATATATATATATATATATATATATATATATATATATATATGACTATTATGCTAGGCATTGATGTTTAACATTCTTTCTAAATCATTTATACAGTAACTATTTGTGGCTGCTTTTCTCATTTTACAGATGAAATAGCATACTTAGAAGTTAAATAGTTTGGCTATGATTATTCAGCTATTTTTGGTGTATGTATATGAAGTAAAGTCAAACATGCCTGTGATCCTAAAACTTGAGAGGCTGGAAAGGAGGATGAGGATTGATAGCAGCCTGGCCTGTGGAGTGATACTCTCTGTCTGTTCCCCACCTCCAAAATTAATTTCCTACTTTGTTTATATATAACAACCTAGGATCTTATAGAAATTTCCCATAAATAGGCAAATGAAAAAGTACATTCCTCCATATATTTTGATACATCACTGGAAAAATAAAACTTGGTTAAAAGATTCAATATATTCTCATAACCTGAAAGGGAAAACAAGGGATGGCATAAAATCTACTACTGTAGCAGAATCTTAGGAGAGTTTCTTTTCCTGTTTTTGCCCACCCTTTACCTCTCCTTTTCTTCCTGAGATGCATTTGTGTAGCCCCAGTTGCCTGGGATTCAATTTCTCATGGATGATGACCTTGAACTTCTGATCCTCCTTTTTCTATTTCTTAAGTACTAGAAATACAGACACATGCCAACACACCTGGTTTTAAGTGATGTTTTTGGGGAATTGAACCCAGGACTTTATTTATGCTAGAAAATCACTCAACTGAGGTACACTCATAGTCCTTTTTTGTTTGTTTGTTTGTTTTGTTGTTGTTGTTGTTTGATTGTTTTTGTTTATTTTTCTTCAATACAGTATTTCACACTGTAGCTCAGGCTGTTCTAGAACTACAATACTACTATGTAGCCTAGACTACATCAAACTCACTATACTCCTTCTGTGCCTCAGCTCCCTGAGTGTTGGGCTTATAACATGATCTGCCATGAATGGCTTCTTCTGTCTCTTCTTTACTTTGTGTTTTATCCCAGCTTGCACTCCTTCTTGAGATACCCCACGTGATCAAATGATCAGACATTTATGTTACTTTAGTATGAATTAGAAGATACTTATCAATGGCCATTACACTCTATCCTGAACTTGGAAATACACTAGTCATTTTCTGCTTTATTCTAGTCTCTTCATGAATTATCCTCAAAAGCTGCAAGACAGCCATCTTCTGGATGTTACCATTTTGCTCTCCTTTTTACACATTGCACAGAGCAGTTTTTTAGACAGGTCCCCGGGAAAGCTTTAAGGCTATAGAGGCTTTGCATGTTGTGTTCCATTACTGTCACATGACTGGCTTGTTCATTTCTTTGTCACTATAATGGAAATATAGTGATAAAATATGTTTATCAAATACTTTTGCATTGGACTTCTACATCCATGTATACTTGAAGCTGTATAAAAGGAAACAAAAGACTATATTTTATAAAGCCTTGGTCCTATCCCAATTTCTGACCCCTGTTTCAGAAACAGTTCAGACAAAATCATACACTATATCTTCTCTCCCTTGTCTCCTTACCTTCTTGTTCAACGATATAACTTTCTTTACATTAGGCCCTTTGTTCCTTTCCTAGGTACTTGCTACTAGACAGAAGAACTGGGTGGTATTAGAACCTGTTTGGAGGAGGACTACTATTACAGGATTTAGGGGTGCAGTCAAAATGTTTATCATTTATATTTCTTTTTATGTCCATTTACTCAGATTTTTGAGAATTTCAGGGTGCCCATTCTAAGTTCCAGATCCTATTTGGCAAATCAGTTCATTCATTTAAACAGTTATATTAAGTACCTCATATGAGCTAGAGATTAGACTAGAAATCAAGCATGGCCCTGGTTAATGCTTTCAAATTAAAATATAGTTTTTTATCAGAGCAAAATCCATAGTCTTAAAACTTTAAACCTCAAAAGGACATCAGAAAATCTATCATGATATGGAAATATGTTTTGGTTTATTTTTGTTTGGTTGGTTTTTTTGTTTGTTTGTTTGGTTGGTTGGTTGGTTGGTTGGTTTTCAAGGGAGGGTCTTGCTCTAACCCAGGCTAACCTGGAACTCAATTTTTGGTTCCATATTGGCCTTGAACGCACAGCAATCCTATCTCTGCCTCCTAGGTCCTGGGATTAAAACTATGGGCCACCACACTCAGCTTAAATAACTTTCAATTTGCAATTCTGAGGCATCAGATATTTTTATAATATACTAGAGTTTTTGATTTTCCAATCATCTTGGTTAGAAACACAGTAGAATAACCCCTTGTCCCATCCAATCTTGTCCCATCAACAAATAAGTATACAGTCAGGCAAAACTATCACAGTTACAGATAGGCCATTGACTTGATTCACTCCACAGGTAATCATGGCTTCCTTCTATTTCTCCCCTAGTCTCTAATTTAAGAGCACCCAGCCTCTCATGTCATAGTTGATGTTCTTTCATGGATATGGTACATAGAAAAAAGATTCCAAAAGGCTGGGGAGATGGCTGGCGGGGGGTGCTTGGCAGTCAAACATGAGGACCTTAGATTGAATCCCCAGCACCCATATAAAAGTACCAGGCAAAGTGGCACACAGCTATAATCCTCAGTGCTAGGAAGATGGAGACAGGTGAATCCCTAGGATTTACTGACAAGCTAATCTAGCCAAGTAGGTAGCCTATAGACTCAGTGACAGACCCTGTCTTAAAGAAAATAAGCTGGCCAGTAACTTAAGAAGATACCTGATGTCAACCTGTGGCTTCCATACTCATGCACACATGTGTGCCCCCACACAAACATGCATAAAAATGAAAACCACACACACATACCAGTAAAAGGAAAGGGATACCAAACACTTCTGTACTTTTCCTTCTAGATAGTTGTTATACTTTCACAGTACACGTAGCTGTCTCTTTGATGCAAGTGAAGCTGGTATATAGATAGATTATTGGTGGTATGCAATTCTTATAGTTTGGAGCTCTAACTCTAGCCAGGTATAGATGTGATGTGTTTTATGTGGTGAGCGTGACATATTGTGGTCTTTGAGAGCACCATATCACCTTTTGCTCTGTAGAATGACAGACACTACATTTGATACTCTTCGACTCTGGTTAATAATCTTGCTGTGTGCATTGCGGTTGGCCATGATGCGTAATCACCTGCAAGCGTATCTAAACTTGGCCCAAAAATGTGTCGATCAGATGAAGAAAGAAGCAGGCCGAATAAGCACAGTGGAGCTACAAAAAATGGTAAGTCTTAAGGCTGCTTTATTGCTGAGAACTTAGGGGTCTCTGTACTTCTGCTTTAGGTTGTGTCAAGGGGGCAGAAAGATTGTGAGAGCCTTGGTGGGGGAGAATATCCAGAGACGTGGCCCCCCTCAGTAACAACATACTAGGGCCAGTGGAACCGGGCTGACTCCTAGGCTATCCATGGTCCCCTACCCCAAGGACTGATCCAGACTGCCCACGGAGGAGGATTTCCAGCTGATTGGGATGGGGGAGAGGGGCATTGGGGAACTGGGGATAACAACTCATTGTTTGCCCATTAAGTAATGCAACTCATTATGGACAATTAAAAAAAGAAAGAAGGAAGGAAGAAAGAGAGAGAGAGAAAGAAAGGAAGGAAGAAAGAGAAAGAAAGAGAGAGCGAGAGAAAGAAAGAAGAAAGAAAGAAAGAAGAAAGAAAGAAAGAAAGAAAGAAAGAAAGAAAGAAAGAAAGAAAGAAAGAAAGTAAGTTACCCCCAGGCTAGAGAGATGGTTCAGTGGTTAATGATACTTGCTTGCAAAGCCTAACAGCCAGGGTTTGATTCCCCAGTACCCACATAAAGTCAGATGCACAAAGTGGCACATGTTTCTGGAGTTCATTTGCAGTGGCAGAACCCCCCCTTCAAATAAATATCAAAAAAAAGAAAGAAAGAAAGAAAGAAAATGGTAAGTCTTACAGCATAGTTAAAAATAACTGTCAAGGGCCATTTTGTGAAAAGTAAAGTATTTGACTTTCTTTAATTGGCAGTTTATCATCCCATAATATTCCATGGGAAAAATTTTAGGTTGACATTTGTCAAAGAGATCTTCGTCTGATTTTGCTGCTAAGAAAGGGTCTCAGATTGTCTTTCTGCCTGTGTGCGCTAAGTGTGGGTGGTACAAGCTGTGGTGTGTCTACTGCTGCTAAATGAGGCCCCCAAAACTGATTTCAAAGACTTTACAACATATTGCCCAGACCTTATGACTAGAAAGGTAGGGAATTCAATGGCTAAATTTATTCCTTTTAAATCTTAAAGAATATTTTGGAAAAGAAAAAAATGCCAATAATCCATCAGCATCATGTTTTCTTTAGTATAATGTTGAATCTCCTACATTTGATCAGTTATTACCACCAGATATGTTTATCAAGGGAGCAGATTATAAGTATTTTTATGTTATCTGTAATTTGACCTCATGTTTATATAGCATGAGAATGTAAGGTTTTATTCATGAGGGGTTTGTGTTCACATATACCTGCCTGCTCCTGTGCTTTTAGGTAGCTGTCCTTAAGTTGCTCTTTGCCAAAGTCAGTTAGGGCACATTTATAATGAACGGTAAGCTTAATAATGTTTAGCCTTCTCATGAAAGGATTGCTTCTCTCTTATGCATTTCAGTTTGGTAATTTTCCCAGTGTGAGCTGTGGGACATGATTACAACTGTCATTGGTTGCAGGTGGCCCGAGTCTTCTATTACCTTTGTGTCATTGCCCTGCAGTATGTGGCCCCTCTGGTGATGCTGCTTCACACCACGCTGCTCCTGAAAACGTTGGGTGGGTATGCCAGGGGCTCGGAAGCATCCTTTGTTTTCTACCTGTCACTAATAATGCTTTCTGTTACTTGCAAGGAAATATGCCTTGTCAAATTATTTCTCTGCTTAAAAACTTCCAAGAGGACATGTGGGAAAATTATAGCTGTAGAAATTCATATCTTGATTTTGAAATCATAGATTCATGTGGTTTTATACCTATGCTTTACTTAAGAATTGTGTATTAAAGATTAATTCTCAGTTTATCAAGTAATGTGGGTAAGCACTGTTGAATTATTTTCTTTTGTGTTATATGCGGGTGGTTTCAGGTTTTGTCACTATCTAACATTTAATAGTAAGGTACTTTTAGATGACAGGATTCTCTGGTGAGTTGACTTGACATAACTTCTATTGAAAGGGTAAAGAATTTTTATGAAACAAAGTTCTGTACAAGTCTCAAGCTTCTGTGTAGCCTTATTCAAGAATATTCTATTGTTGCCTTTCTCTCTCTTTGCTTAGATGGGGTTTTAGAAACAGAAAGAACTAAAAGTATTATCTGGATAGGTTTATTTGATACCATAGAACTGGTGATGAGTATAAAGTGCTTTGGGAGTCTATGGACCATAAAGGGTTAGGAAGCTCAGTTATAAATTACATGACTCACATCCTATGTGAGGTAGGAAAATATATGATGAAAACTTCTAAAAGCTATTACTAGTCTCTCATATTGAAATCATAGATAGTTTCTGAGAAAGAAATTTATTCTGATGTTGTGGAAGTAGAAAAGATTTCTAAGAAGTTATTGAATCTGTCCCTATCACTCCAGTAAAGGGAGTTGATTCATGTCTTATACAAGGAAAAAAATGTTTTGGTATTACCAGATTTTTCTGCAGCTGATTGTCAAAATTATTGTGTTTATGTATATACCTTTACTTATGATGATACATTCTATAATGTAGTCAAATTAGTATGTTTTTAATATGTAGCAAAACTGACATTTTCTTATTTTGTTTTCAACACAAAATGATTTATTGTTAACATTAAACTTGTTTGTAATTTCACATATAGGTTAAGATTTTTTTCTTTCCTTTTTTTTTTTTTTTTTTTAAGAAGTTTTGAAATTACTCAAGTTTTGTGTCTTGAATCTTCTAGGTAATCATTCCTGGGGAATTTATCCAGAAAGTATCTCTACCTTGCCAACGGATAATAGTCTTTCTTCCAATTCTGTTTACTCTGAATTACCATCCTCTGATGGCAAGATGAAGGTGACTGTCACACAAATAACTGTGGCATTGAACAGCTTAAAAAACATTTTCACTCCTCTCCTTTTTCGGGGACTTCTATCATTTTTCACATGGTGGATTGCTGCTTGCCTCTTTTCTACAAGCCTTTTTGGGCTTTTCTACCATCAATATCTGACTGTTGCGTGAATCTCAGTCACAAAAGAATATCTAAGTCACACTTCAAGTTCTCAAATTTGTGCCCTTAAAAATCTGACAGAAACCCAGAAGACAACAAATAGAAAGGAAAAAATTATTTGAGTATCTGTTTTGAATGTTTCCTCTGTATTCTCAGGGTGAATTAATGTTATAGTATTTAAAATCACAAGATAGATTGTTAACTGTTACATTGTGGCATTGGGATTTTCAACTCATTTATTGACTAATGTGAGGGCTATCTGTGGGATAATACTTCTATTACCTTGATTTACAGTAGAAACCTCCAGCAGTCTTTCAAACTTATCGTATGACTCGTTACTGGTTGCTCTTCATGGTGTTCAAGGTACTGTTAATAGTCACAGTGGCTTCAAACTGAGCCATGCTTCAGGGGAGGGAAAGGACTAAAATCGCTTCTGTTGGTACTGTGTTAGTCTTAAACAATAAAAACAAAACCCAACAGAAAGAGATAGCTACTGTATATTACAGTAAGGAAAGCTGTGTAGTCATTTAAAATTTATTGGAGAGGTACATGCTTGATGTCTACAATACTGCTGCTTGAGAACAGCACGAGTATTGTTTTATAATGTACTCCACCAACTTGAAGTTGTCTACAATGATTGCCCATGTGAACGTTTGCAGTCTTGCTGTTAGTTTTGGGCCTACCATATTTCATTTTAGTTTATGCTCCTAAATCGTTACTTTTAATCTAAAAGTATTTATCAATACTGATCAAACTTTTTAAAAATTACTTTATAATCCTGCTGACTACTTGTATGTAATATGTATATATTATATATTAAATATATAATATATTGAGGTTATAGAAGATGAAAATATTGAATCCTTATAATATTTTAAGTTGCTGAATGTATGTTTGAAAAGTGATTTGAATGAGATGTATTTGTGTCTAAAAAATTTATTTCTGTTTGGAATGAGATTAAAATACATTTGGAAAGTTCAGTAGAGCGTGTAATTTATTTGTTGCACAAATGTGAGAGTAAAGTGTTGTGAATGCTTAGGTGATTTCTCCCAAATTAAAATTCTTTTTCTGTCATGTTTAAAACTCATAATCTTCCTCTCTGACCAAGCTTTCATATATCATTTAGACCCTTATTAAATGGGACCTGCTTTAAGCTTCTGGTATTTAGATTTGAATACTAAGTTTTGTTTCATAGGCCAGAAATTGAGGTAATTAGATTTTTTTTTAAAGAAGTCAAGTAAAATTCAAAATGATGGGTAAAGTTTATAAAGGGAATGGCTATAAGAAATATATAGGGCTTTTCTTTTTTTAAAAGAGTAAATGTTCTTCCACATAGCTGTCTTTGGGAGACTATATATTTTGTTTCAATGCTGTTATCATTACTGAAAGCAAGTTTGAATCTTTTTTAAATTACTTTCATGGCTTAAGGTTTACATTTATTTGATGTCAATATAGCACATTCTTGCCTTTTGTGTAGATTTAAATATTTTTAGAAGTAGTTGTTGATATTATTTTTAAAAAGGGTCTTTTTAACTAGATAAAATTAATTGAAATGAATTGTGGATGCAGCCTAATCATACTTCATTTGATTTTCCACCAGAAGCATTCAATCATCTCTTTAGATATAACCACCATCACTAACACTAAAGACTCACCTGGTATTTATAATCATACTTACTTGGGGATCAGTAGCTTTAAAAGTCAGGGTCTTATCTTTCACATACTGTGTAGAGGAGCAATATTAGGGGAAAGGCATGCCCTTGATTATTGTATGAAATAGCATGCATTTACAAAATAGACAGAATGTGTGTGGTGTCGTGTGTGTGCTGTATGCATCTGTACACGTGTGGAGGACAGCAAATGCTGGGTGTCCTCTTTTCACTCCTCACTAAACCTAGAGCTGCTGTTTTCACAGTCCACTCTCAAGCCCCAGATATTCTGTGGGTATCAATACTCCATAGGATTGGGGTCACAGATGTGCATGGCCACACCCAGCTCTTGGTGTGGGTGCTGTGGGATCAAACCTGGAAGTCTCAGGCCATCATGCTTTCACAGCAAGTACTCTCAACACTGTATTTCTTTTTTTTAATATTTTATTCATTTTCATGCAGAGAGAGAGAGAGAGACAGAGAGCACCAGGGCTACCACCTTGTAGGTCTGGCTTATGTGAGTACTGGGGAATTGAACTTGGGGCCTTAGGCACTGGAGGCAAGTGCCTTAACCGCTAAGCCATCTCTCTAGCCCTACACTGTGTGTTTCTAATGTTCTGCTGATTCTTTTTTTTTCTTTTCTTTTTTATTATTTTCAAGGCAGGGTCTCACCCTAGCCCAGGCTGACCTAGAATTCACTCTATAGCCCCAGGCTGGCCTCCAACTCACAACAATACTTCTACCTCAGCCTCCTGAGTGCTGGGGCTAAAGGTGTGTGCCACCATGCTCAGCTTCACTCATTATTTGTAAAAAACTCTCCCTATTTTAACTAGGGCATACTGCACATTAAAGTAGTTTATTTATGTTATTCTTTTAAAGCAAGTTTGATCTAATTTGTTTAATAATCTTGTCATTGTACCAGAAATTATGCTCTTTAATTGTAAAAGTATTTTACTACATTTGAACCAAACAATATTTTAATGTTCCTTGACTAGGCTAGTTGAAATCCTTTGCTTTTTATGCTAGACATTAGTCAATAGAATATGCTTCAAAGACCAGTTATTTATATATGTTTGACATATTAAGCACGAACACTAATAATACTTCTTTGTATGATGTGTAGAAATTTGAAGATTGTTTTTACCTTCTTACCTTCACTAAAAAATCAGATGTATTCTCTCTCCCTTCTATTCCCACTCATTTGTCTGAAATGAAAAACATGTAATTTTACCTTAATATTTATGTGCATTTTGATTTTCTTTGGTATTTACCCCCAATTCCAGTTGCTGTCCATGGACTGACCAATGCATGCAAGCATAATAATGGGCCTCATTGTCTTATTGTTTCTGATATAAATATCATTGGTAAATTACTGTCATTTCTTCTAGAGTTATGATTCAGAAGAGATAATCATCTATTAATGGAATTGTTAGGTCCAGGAAGCAATAAGTAGAATTCATTATAAAATCTAATTGGAACAGCACTGGATAGATTTTATTCTTTCAAGTGAAAAATTTAAATTCTCAGTATTGTGAAGCATAAGATCTTAACATTCTCTGAATTCATATATACTTTTTGAGCCATCACATAATTGAAGATACTCTCAAGATCTATGACTTTTAGCAAAATAAAACAAAAGTGATTCCTTTAATGTCGTTCATCCTGTGTCATAAACAGTCAGGTATAGACACACTTATGGGTATGCAATCTTTAACTCCTGCTCAGCCCGTGTCCGTCCTCAGGATGCAAGCTGAGCTGCTCATATGCACCATGGAGGTGCTGGCCTGAGCCTTCAAAGTCAACATTTCTCTTCATTAGAATAGGAAACATTTTCACTTATGTTTCTTTTCTTCCTAGTGAAGGAAAACTAAGTGGTTTTTTTTTTGTTGTTGTTGTTGTTTGTCTTCTGTTACCATTGAATTTGTTTAGCTGCAACATATGTCTTAGATAGGCGTATTTTGAGATTAATGACCCTGTGTTTTTTTTCTTTTTTTTTTTTGTCCTTATAACTTTACATGTGTCTATTCTCCTTTCTCACATTTGGCAAAACAGTTTATTTCTTACACAAACCAGCAGCATAGTCTTGTAGAAATAATGCCAATCAAAATCAGGAAACATCACCCCATCTCTGCCTATAGTTAGGGAGTTTTTACGCTTCTTGAGGCTCTCGGTCCTATTTAATGAGCTACAATTGAATTGCCACCATCACTGGTTGGCCTCAGTTTTATCATCTATAAAATTAATAATATGTTAAATAGGATGGCAATATAGTTCTAAACTAGTTTTTCTTCCTGTTAATATGAAAAAAGCATATGTCTGGGACCTTAGGAATTGTTACAGATTTTTAGGGGAGATTTATTTCAAGAAATCTGCAGGACTATAGGTTTTACTGTATTTGGTCAATAAATATGGAGTACTTAAACATTAGTGGGGACTGTTCCATGTGCCTAAGAGGCAGCAAGACTAAAAACATGAAATCATAAATTACTTTATTTGTATGTTTACTTGTTCCTTCAGTCCTATTTTTAGCAATTCCTTCAAGCATGAAATGAAAGCTTTTCCCCACATTTTCCAATTTCTATCTTTATAATAAGAAATCCTTATAGCTGTTTTGAATAAGTCACTGATACTTAAAGGTAATGTTCAGTTATGCCTGGGCATCAGAAAAAGAACTAGATTATAAAAGAGGACCAAACACAAGGGAGAGGGGAAACCTACCTACCTACAGAATGGTAGAAACTCAGACCTCTCCAGCCTTATGTAGCCAGGTGGGAGCTGATTCCCTGGTGTCCTGTCAGCTCAGTACCAGTGTCTAGTGGCTTCTGAGAGCTCCCCAGCATCCACTTCGTCTTAAGAAAGGCTGTGGCTGACTGCCTTTTGGAAAGGCTAGTCGAAAGATGAACAGTGTAAAGGCTTGGAAACATTGCTAGTTTATTTGCTCTGATTTTCTGGGCTAGTCACTTAAGCAGAGCATGGTCCAGTGATCCATCTCTTCCATGGTATATAAATTGTGACTTAGTGGTATCATTGGGCTCGTGTGAGGTCCAAGATTACACTACTTACATGGATTGTGGTAATGGCTAGAAAGCCAGGCTCAGCCTCCCTTCCTAGTCCATGTCTCAGGAACTTTTTCTGTGGTCACTGCATTTGACATAATCTCATGGTTACATGGCTCTCAGAGCAAGGGGAGAACCGGCCTGTCCTTATAGAGGTGGTGTTGGATTGGGCACTGGACTCAACTAGTCAGTGAGTAAAAGCAACCCAGGACAAGTGGGGGAAAAGACCAAAAGTCAGTGAAGAAACAACTGTGCAGTAGTGATCATCTGTAGGTACCATGCCGGCATTTCTTTACAAGAAACTGTTCACCAGTGAACTACAGAAACCCATTTACTGATAGGCATTTGTACACCTTTGAAAAAGGTGCCATGCTGACCAGGGAAGATATAGGGCTTTTCTTCGAGGAAAGTTCATTACTACTTTCTACATTTATGAACACTGCAAGTACTGTTGGTGGCCCTTTCCCCTCAAAAGACAAAGCTAGATTTTTTAAAAAGAGATTTCATTTATTTGAGAGAGAGCATGGGTACGCCAGGGCTTTCAATCACTGCAAACTCCAGACACACACACCACCTTGTATCTCTCAGTGTTGGCACTGCAGAATAGGACTCAGGTCCTTCTGCTTTGCAGGCAAAGGCCTTAACTGCTAAGCCATCTGTTCAGCCCTGAAGCTAGAATTTTATGTAAATATTGAATACATTGGAGCACATGTATTTACAAAGTAGAGGAAAAGGGTTTAGTATAAATTAGCATAGGTGGACTAACCGACAAGTACATTTGAAAATTGGTCGAGGCATTTAAATTTTTAAGATTTATTGCTTATAGATCTTCTGTTGGTAAATGTATTCTTGCTCTAAAGTGATGATTTTAAACGAGAAATAAATACCTCATTATGGGGCTGGAGACATGGCTCAGCGGTTAAGGCACTTGCCTCCAGTGCCTAAGGCCCCAGGTTCAATTCCCCAGTACCCACATGTTGCAGACCCACAAGGTAGTGGCCCTGGTGTTCTCTCTCTCTCTCTCTCTCTCTCTCTCTCTCTCTCTCTCCTCCCTCTCTCTCCCTCTCTCTCTCTCTCCCCCACCCCTGTATCTGTCTGCTTGAAAATTATATTGGAGAAATTAAGAATTTTTAGTTTCTGTGTATATCAAGGCAATGAAGAAGTTGTGTTGTGTGACCAGGGCCTTGGCATTTAGGCTTTCCTAGCAGGCCAGGATATAGGAATGAGACATTATTGCTGTTTCAGCTTACCTGTAATCATTACCTGTAGTGACACATTCATTTGCTGTGCCACATTTATTATGTATTATATATTTATATAAGTATTTATATATCTATATATTCATATATAATTTAGCAATGCATATCTGTTAGAATAGCTAAAATCCAAAAACCTAGCCAGACTCATTCCTGACAAAGATATGAAATGGAAACTCTTGATACATTCCCAGTGGGAATATAAAATAGTGTAGTCACCTTGAAAGACAATTTGACAGCTTCTGTAAAGAAATGACAGTCACATCACTGGATCCAGAATCATACACTTATCCAACTAACCTTAGAACATGTATCCCCACAAAATCTGCATACAAATGTTCTCAGAATACTTATAGTTCTTCAAAACTTGGGGATAAGATGGCCTGTAAGAGGTTCTAGAGCTCAGATCATAAATATCCCCAAAGGCCCATGTCTTAAAGACTTATTCCCCAGTGTGACACTTTTAGTGGGCAGGTGGTAGAAACTTTGATCGGCCACTAGGAAGGGAGTCTTAGGAAATGGAGGAGGGGAAGCATGTGCTTAAAGGGGATTATGGCACATGATTCTCTTTTGGACTCCCTTCTTCCTCCCTCTCTTCCTCTTCCTTATGTAACTTTTATCATAATTAACTTCTCTGCCACAGGGCCAAAGCAATAGACTGAATTGGTGATGGACTGGAACTGTAAAAACTAAGTCAATGTGCGCAGGACTAGAGCTCTAGGGGTGCCAGCGCCTGCACACCCCAGTCTGCTGAGAAGACCTCTGTGGCTGGAATGGAGACTGTGCACTGGGGCATCAATGTTCATGGGCCTGGCTGGTCCACACCAGTGAAGAGTAGTTTGTGGCAGAAGATAGGGTGCTCAAGGTGGGAGAGATGTTTGGAGAGCTTGAGTCTAGTGCTGCCACTGTGATTGGGGTCTGTACACCACAAATTTGGTGAAGGGCAAGGTGGGTTCAGGGCAGGCGCATCTCAGTTGGTGAGAAGCTTGACATGATTGGGACCTGAGCTCTGGGGCATCAGCACAACAAGTATCTATACACCTGATCCTGGTGAGGTGACATGCAAGTTTGGGTCTTGAGCACTTGGGTTACTAGTGTACTTGGGCCTATATGCTCCAGTCTAGTGGAGGATGGGTCTGGGGACATTGCTTTGGGGGCACCAGTGCATATGAGGCCTGGGAAAACAGGACTGGGCCTCAAGTGCACATAGGGCAGTAAGGGAAACAGAGAATATGGATCCAGAACTTGGGGGCACCAGAGTGTTAGGGGAATTCACCCTGAATTGTAGATGGGTGTGAACTGTTTGGAGTCTGTGTACCCAATCTGTATTGCCCCCAACCAAACACGTATCAGCCACCAAACCAGAGTAGCAGTCACACTTGTAAACTCCATCTAAAAACCAAAAACAGATGAATTAGTGAGGAAATAAGACTTTTAAATCCCTACAAACAAACCACACACACCACATCTGCCCTCTGGCACCCTCAGGGAGGCTCATTCTGAACCAAATTGAGGAGTGAAAGCTCTCTGGCAGGCACCTGCTGGGAAGGCATCAGGGTGATCTCCACAATCCACCCAGGTAGGATGTGGGGAAAGAGGAACAAGTAGGATTACTCTGGATCTCCCTGAACCACAGTGGCAAGATATAGTGGTAATTTTGGTTTAGCCAGAGAAGTTCTTTGACCTTCAAAGCATCTTACATACTGGCCACCAGCCCAGAACTGCTGATAAACCCATGACCCCTGCTGCTGACACACCTCTGGTTGTAACACTGTCCCAACCCAAATGGAACCAAAAACAGAATACTCACTGAATACCCTACAGGAGCCTATATTGGCTCCCTCATTGAGAAAGTTGGATCTTTATCCAGAAATGGGAAGACCCCTCCCCCAATGCGAAATCAAAGGAAAAAGGAAAAACATATCAAGCATCAAGCTGTGAGTCCCCCTCCAAGGTCTCCTAGCCCACAATGGAAGTTGCCACTGAAAATATAGGGGAGACAACAGAATTACAATCCCAAAATGAGAATAAAATAGCCTCAGGTCATAACTGCAATGAGGCCTTGACCCAGATACTGGCTGAGTTGGATATAGTAAAAACGCCACATTAAAGAAGTGGAACTCAACAGCACAAGCTTTGGAATCAGACTTAAGGAAAATCAGAACAACATCATAATAGCAATAAGCAAATTGAGGGTAAACCAACAATGGGTGGGGCTCAATATCCAGCTGATGAAGTTCAATGAGGACATAACAAGATGCAACAATGAATTCCAGGAAGTTAACAAAACTAGACTGAAACTGGAACCCAATGGGGAGATGGAGACTGAACAAAAATATAACAATACAAAAAAAGCAGAGCTATTAAAAGCCTCTTTGGAATTCCTCAATCACAGAGTTAATAACCTGAAGGACAGAATCTCATACCTCAAAGACAAGACAAGAAATTTAACAGGGAATCCAAAAACTTTGGTCAATAAAAAAAAAAAAAGTCATGTGAACAAAATATGAGGGAACTGTGGGATACTCTAAGGAGAAAAAAATAGAAGGATCATGGGGATATCAGAGGGAGAAGGAACCCAGGCCAAAGACATAAAGAACATATTCAACAAAAACTATTGAAGAAAAATTTCCCATTCTTACAAGAGAAAGGCCCACAGAACTCCAGACAGGACCAAAGAAGGAACTCTCCAAGACATATCTTAGTTAAAATGCTAAAACTAGAAAGCAAAGAGAGCTAAAAGCAGTCAGAGAAAAACAACTCATCACTTATAAAGGCAACCCCATCAGACTTGCCTGTCTTCTCATTGAAAACCATGAAGGCCAGAAGGGCCTGGAACAATGCTCAACAAAGCCTTAAAAATTATGGCTTCCAACCTAGACTACTGTACCTGGAAAAGGTGTCACATATAATAGATGGAAAAATGAAAATATTCCATGATAAAAGCCAGCTCTACGATTATATGAACACAAAACCAAACTTACAGAGAATACTCCAGGAGATACTGCACACAGAGGAGTCAAAAAACCAACCTCAAGAGCCCAATAAAGGACAAGCACAATAACCAAAATTATTGTGCTCATAATAACATATGATGCATCAACCCCATAAACACTCCACCATGGAAGGTTAAAAGCAAACCTCACAGTTATAACTTTGAACATTAACAGCCTTAACTCACCCATTAAAAAGACATAGGCTAACAGGATGGATCAGAAAAATGGACCACTCCATCTGCTGCCTTAAAGAAACTCACCTCACCTCTAAAGTCAGAAATCTCAGGGTGAAAGGATGAAAAATGATCATCCAAGCAAACAGAAATAAAAAGAGGATGTTGCTACATTAATGTCTGACAAAATAGACTTTAAACCAAAATTACTTACAAAGGACAGTGAAGGACACTTGTTTTTCATCAAGGGAATGAACAAGAGGATATCCTTATCATAAATATGTATGCAACAAATACAGGTGCACCATATTTCATAAAGCAAAACTTACTCAAAAACAAAACATAAACTCCAATTCCATCTTAGTAGGAGACTATATTACACTACTATCATCTCCAGACAGATCATCCAAACAGATCAACAGGAAAATAATGGAGCTTAACACCTTAGATCAACTAGACCTAACAATGTCTACAGAATATTCATCCCCAAACTACAGAATATACTTTCTTCTCAGTAGCCCATGGACCCTTCTCCAACACATATTAGGACATAAATTCATGCCTCAATACTTTCAAGAAAATTGAAATAGCCCCCTGTATCATATCAGACCAAAACACATTAAAGCTAGAAATTAACAATGGGAGGAACAACACCAACTATAGATGACTAAAAAATATGCAATTAAATGATGAATGCATCATTTAAGTAATCAAAATGGAAATTGAAAAATTTCTTGAGGTAATTCATAATGAAAACAACATACCAAGACTTAAGGGACACAATGAAGGCAGCCCTAAGAGAAAAATTCATAGCTCTAAATGCCTTTATTACAAAGGAAGTGTGATTGTAAATCAATAATCTAACCACCCACCTAAAGGCATTGGAAAAAGTACAACAATCCAACCCTAGGAGCTCAAGACAAAAGAAATAATTAAAATCAGAGCTCAGATTAATGAAATAGAAAATGAAAACTTTTTTTTTTTCAAAAAAAGATGAAACAGAGCTGGTTCTTTGAAAAAACTAAACATGATCAACAAACCCCTGTCCAATGTAGTTAAATTAAAAAGAAGAAGAAGAAGAAGAAGAAGAAGAAGAAGAAGAAGAAGAAGAAGAAGAAGAAGAAGAAGGCCCAAATCAACAATGAAAAGGGAGAGGTCACAAACAGACACCAATGAAATTGAAAGAATCATCAGATCATATTTCCAAATCCTCTACACAAAATTGGAGAACCTGGAAGAAATGGATTAATTCCTAGACATGTACCACCTACAACTAAACCCAGAGCAGATCAAGCTTCTAAATAAACCTATCACCTCCACGAGATTGAAAATGTAGTCAAAAACATCCTTAATGAAAAAGTCCAGGACCACATGGATTCTCAACTGAATTCTATCAAGCCTTTATCACAGAACATAAAGCATACTTTCTGGAGTTTTTTTGTATAACAGGAGAACATGGTATGTTTCCAAACTCCTATGAAGCTAGCATCACCTAATAACAAAATCAGACAAAAACAACAAGGAAAATTACACGCCCATATCCTTGATGAACTTAGATGCAAAAATTCTGAACAAAATCCTCACAAACTGAATACAGCAACACACAAATGTATTATCTACCTCATCCAGGTAGGTTTCATCATAGGGATGCAGGGATGGTTCAGCATATGGAAGTTAGTTAATATGCAACACATTAATAAGCTTAACCACAAGAACCACGTGGCCATCTCCATTCAGAGAAGGCCTCTGACAAAATTCAACATTGTATCATGATCAAAACTCTGGAGGGACTGAGCATAGATGGCTTATACTTAACATAATAAAAGCCATATACAAATCTAAAAGCCAAATCATACTCAATGAGGAAAGACTCAAGGAGTTCTAAGTAAATTCAGGAATAAGACAGGGGTGTCCACTCTCACCAGTGCTCTACAACATAGTGCTTGAATTTCTAGCCCAAGAAATAAGACAGGAGGAAGACATAAGATAATAAGAATACAAATTAGAAATAAAGACATGATTTTTTTTCATTTTTTTTCAGATGGCATGATCCTATATAGAGACCCAGAGAATAGTACCAATAAACTCCTGAAGGTGACAAATTCCTTCAGCAAAGTGACAGGATATAAAATTAACAAAAAACAGTAGCCTTCCTATATGCAAATGGCATACTAACAGAAAAATCAGTGAGACTCTTCCATTATCAATAACCTCAAAAAATATTTTGGAATAACATTTACCAAGGATGTGAAAGACTTGTATAATGAAAACATAAAAAGGCTCAAGAAGAAAACTGAGGAGGATGTGAAAAGATGGAAAGATCTTTCATGCTCTTGGGTAGGTAGAATAATATTGTGAAAATGGCAATACTTCCAAAAGCAATATACAGATTCCATACAGTGCCATTAAAAAATCCCAGCTTCATTCTTTACAGACATAGTAAAAATAATATCAAATTTTATTTGGGATAGGAAAAGGCCTCAGATATCTAAAACTACCCTTAGTTTAAAAAGAAAAAAAAAAGGCTCCTCAGGAGGTATCACCATTCCTGATCTAAAGATATACTACAAAGCCATAGTACCAAAAACAGCATGGTACTGGCATAAAAACAGACAAAGGGAACAGATTTGAAGACCTGCTCTTCTCGAGTAATTATAGTTACTTAATATATGACAGAGGTGCCAACAACTTTCAGTGGTGAAAAGATAGCATCTTCAACAAATGGTGCTGGACAAATTGGATAAGTACATGTAAAAAAAAAAAAAAAAAACTAGATTCACTCCTCTCACCATGCACAAAAATCAACTCCAAATGGATCAAAGACCTCAACGTAAGACCTCAAACTCTGAAATCCCTGAAAGAAAAAATAGGAGGTACTCTCCACGAGATAGGAATAGGGAAAAACTTCCTGAACAAACCTCCAGTAGCCCAGGAATTCAATAATCACTAAACCAATGGGATTACATCAAGCTAAAATGCTTCTGTACAGACAAAGACATCATTCTCAGAGCCAATAGACCACCATCAGACTGGGAGATAATCTTTGCCAGCTATAACACAGACAGAAGTCTAATATCTAGAACTTAGAAAGAACTCACAAAATGGGGCACTGAACTCAACAAAGAATTCACAGAGGAGGAAACACAAATGGCCATTTTTTCATTTAAGAAAATGCTCATCATCCTTAATCGTCAGGGAAATGCAAATCAAAACAACAATGAGATTTCACCTATTCCAGTCAGAATGGCAATCATTTAAAAAATTCACCAAGAGTAGATGCTGATGAGGATGTATGGGAGTAAAAGAACCCTCCTTTGTTGGGATTGTAAATTTGTGCAACCACTATGGAAAGCAGTGCGATAGCTCCTGAACAAGATGCATATAGAGCTACCCAAGGACCCAGCTAGACTTCTACTGGGCATCTACCCTCAAGATTCTTCACTTCAGCACAGAGACATTTGCTCAACCATGTTTATAGCAGCTCAATTCATAATAGCTAAGAATTGGAGTCAACTCAAATGCCCATCATTGGATAAATGGATATCAAAGTTGTGGTACATTTACACTATGGAATTCTACTCAGCTGAAAGAAAAAATGACATAATGGTATTTAAAGAAAAGTGGATCGACTTGGAGCAGATCATTATTAGTGACCTTACACAAGAACAGAGAGACAAGCACTGCATATTTTCCCTCATATGTGGTTCCCAATCAGGTTAAGCTTGAATAGTAAGCAAACCTGTCAGGTGAATTGAGAGACTGACAAACAGGATGGAAGGAATTGGGGAGGGGGAGGAGTGTGAGGGTGGTGACTTATAGAATAAACCAATAATGAATTGATACCATAAAATCCTTACTTTCATACAGTAAGCTCCTGAGGAATCTATTTGCATTGCCTGGTAAGAGGGGCCATGAATAGAGGGAGGAAGCCTAACCCCAAGAAAAATTGCTCAGGCCTGCATCTCCCTATCCCAGTCACTGGTTTCTTCCCACATTGAGCTGTTGATCAAAGAGACCCATGTGGTCCCCAAAACAAGACAGACGTATGTCAAAGCTCTTGAATACTGGCTGACTGATGTTACAAGAATGCTTAGGGCACTGCTATGTTAGAGATCAGCAAGCCAAGAAGTGCTCATCTGTGCAATAGTGGCACTAAACATACATGGGTAATCAACTGGCTTGCTGATTGGCTAAGAGTTCTGCTCAGGGGCAAAGAACCCTTAACTAGCACTGGGATCCATGTCAAACTCTTAGGGGAACCAAGAACCTGGGCTCCATGGGGAAACTCCCACTAACCAGAAATCTGCAGAGAGGCAGCAGCCATTAGAATCTCCCCAAGTCAACAATGTCTCATTTAACCTATACTGATCTCACTCTCCATTGGAGATTCTGTTTGTATTTTTCAGAAGTCAGCGAGAACCATGGGCAACCCAATTCCACCAATAGTTCCTGGGATTATGGCTGACACCCAGGCAGGAGATGAATACCCCTAACTTACCATGTTGAACCCAAACAAAACCATTGAGAAAGTGCCTAGATGAGCAAGAGAACTACCTCCACAGCAAGTCAGATAACCTATGAAAGGACAATGGAGACAGACACTGAGGATACTCAACACAGTCCAAAACAGAAATTTAGAGCCTTAAAACCTCAACAGTAAAGCAGGCTTAAAACTCAGCCACCATGAATCAGGGAACTGAGCAGAAGAGGGCATAGAAAGATTGCAAGACACATGGTGTGGGAGAATATCCAGAGTCATTACCCCCCTCAGCAATAACACACAAAGGAAAAACTGGCTACTTCTTGTATAATTTATAACCCCATATCCCATGGTCTAGTTCAGGAAGCCCAATGAGGAGGGCCCCCAGTGGCTTAGGACAAGGAGGAGGGAAATGGGGGTACCATCAGAAGACTTGCTCATATAATGTATCTAATTATTGACAATAAATGAGTTTTTTAAAACTGAGTCAAAATAACCCCTTCTTTCTATAAGTTAATTATCTCACGTATATGTTAAAAGTAACCAGAAGCTAACAGAATAGTCATATGAGTAAACAAAATATGGTATGCACTTGAGAGGTACTTAGCAATGAAAAGGTATAATTTCCTAAACCGTGCAAAGACTCTAATAGGTCTTATTTTCATATTACTAAATGAAACAAGACAGTCTGAAAAACTGCACAATGATTTGTTGTAGTCAGCTTTCTTGTTACTGCTCAGAAAAGAACCCAATAAAAAGAAGTTTGTGAAGGAAATGGGTTTATTTTGGCTAACAGACTCAAGCACCATGATGGCAGGGAAAGCGATGGCATGAACAGAGGGAGTCATCACCTCTTGGCCAACATCAGATGGACAACAGCAACAGGAGAGTGTGCCAAACACTGGCAAGGGGAAGCTGACTAGAACCCCCATAAACCTGCCCAAACAATACAGCTCAAACAAGGTTCTAATACCTAAACTTCCATTAGCTGGGGGTTGAGCAGTCAGAACACTTTGGTTTGTAGAGGATCAAACCATCACAATCTGTCCCTGGCTCCCACAAACTAATAAACAATGCAGAATGCAATGCATTCAGCTCAACTCCAAAAGTCCCCATGGTTTTTCTTTTCAACTGAGCCATAAAATACCAAAAAAATCAAACTCATAATGGTACAGAACATTCACACTACAAAAGATATCATTGGACATAGCAAAGACCAATTGAACCAATACAAGATTTTAAAAAACATAGGGCAAACAAACTCTAACCCTAATTCTGATCATAATCAGTGACAGGTCTTTTGGAGTTCTGATGCTACCCTTTCAGCCAGGCTACTCACAGTCCCAGAAAACTCCATCCAGTGCCGGCAGTTCTCCTCGGAAGCCATCCCATAGTTCTGGCATTTCGCTGGGACTCCACTGCAACACAGGGTTCATCCTCAAGCTCCATGGGTCCTCCACACAGGTAATCCAAAAGGCCTGCTTCACACTGCCGTGGGACATTGCCCCAAAACAAAACTATGTTGCACATCCAATGACCCACTCTCCTGCATTTGTTATACTCCATAGTACCAGGTAGGATACCTACTTGTTAATCCAGTGGGGAAAAAGCCAACTTCGAAGAGCAGGAAGCCTTCAAGAGTCCACATTCTTCGCTGTCCCAATACAGATCACCTCACCGATCTCAATGGTTGTAATTGCTTGAAACAATTGCAGCTGAATAGGCAGCAGTTTCCATCTGCTCAATCCAGTCCATTTTTATGTAGAGCAACTCTGCACAAGTTCTCAGGACACAGGCAGGCAGAAAGCAGCAACCCTCTCACTGCCTCCAGACCAGTCCTGACAAAGTTCTTTCTCACCCTGGTAAACGAAACCTCACAGTTCATAGTTCTCACTGCATTCAGGTCTTTCAACTATGACCAGAATAGTCCATCCATCAAGCTGTACTTACAGCATTGCAAGGCATCTCTTAGGACAAGGTTTCAAATCCTTATGCATTCCTCCTGTAAATCTGCTCCAGAAGGCCAAAGCCATAGAATAAGGGTTCTAGCAGCTACAGAGGATCCCATTCTCTGGTACCCAAACTCTCGCAGTCAGCTTTCTCACTGCTGCATGGAAAAGAACCCAACCAAAGTTGCTTATGGAGGAATGGGTTTATTTTGGCTTCTAACTCAAGAGCAAGCTCCATGATAACAAGGAAAATGACGGCATGAACAGAGGGTGGGCATCACCTCCTGGCCAACATCAGGTGGAAAACAGGAACAGGAAAGTGTGCCAAAAGCTGGCAAGGGGAAGCTGGCTATAACACCCATAAGCCTCCCCACAACAACACAGCTCCAACAAGGTTCCAATACCCATCATCAGATGGAGATTAAGCATTCAGAACACATACATTTGTGGGGAATAGCTGTATCAAACCATCACAGTATTCCTTGCATAACCGTATAGATTTCTAAAGCTGTTCTTCAATAAAAGAGAGTAAAGCTCTTTGGAAAAGCAGCTTGTTCTAGGAGTGAGACAGAAAATTATATACATATCCTATAGTATCTTGACATAATGTAAGTAAGGGCTGACCAATTAAAAACAAAATCACCAAGAACCACCAAAACAAAACAGAAATCTACATATATATATATATATATATATATATATATATATATATATATATATATATATATATATATAATCTCCCAGGAAATTAAAGTATTATTACATGAGTCTGGTGTAATACCTTCTTGGAGAAAGCACAGTTTTGCTTGATTTATTTATCTATTTTTTTGGTTGTGAACAAACTTAAACCAGAGTTCATGTGATATATTAGCTCAAAGGACATAATCTGAATGGAATCCACTCAGTATCTTACAGATGAAAGAAAACTAGGTAACTGCCAGCAAGGCGATGGTTTTGTCTTCCCAAGGTAGTTGCGTAAACCAGAGAATATTCATCCCAACTCAGACATTCCTTCAACTGCACACTCCCCTCTTTTGTTCTCGCTGACCACATTGTACCTATTAGTTCAAGGACATTCTTAATGTCTTGAATCAAGAGTCTTCCTTACACCTTTAAATGGCTTGTTCCAGTTTATAGAGGACCCTGGATACCACACATGTCCATTTTTTCCATTTTTTGCTCAGTCAGAATTTTGAGAATTTTATAACAGACTACTTAACAATTTTATTTCAGATGTGTTGCACATATTGTTTTATTGCATTTTCTATTTTTAAATTTAGGAGCCCTTTGACATTAGTAATCAATGAAAAAAGTGTCCCCTTCCCCTACTGGTCCAAATAGACACATTGACTCTAAGTATTTTGCAAAGTATTCATTCATTAATAAACTAATTCATTTTCTCAGTCACATAGGTATGGAATAAAGAAATATAAACCAGTGTTGTATGTTTATTAAAAGGCAGGCAAACGAGGGTGTCCAAATTGGTATTTCATCTATCTTGCATCAAATGCTAACTGTGGTGAGAATTAGATAATAGTGTCTGAAATTCTGTTTGTTCCTCTGTTAAGTCAGTTGTGATCTGTTAACATTTAACAATTAAATGGTTATGCACTAGTAGAGTAAAATGAGCCCCAAATCCTATCAATGAATGCAAGAGGATCTCAAGAAGCTTAGAGCAAAAATAACAGGTAAAGTTTCAAAACTGATAGAAGCTTTTATTCAGTGATGGGAAGGGAAATGCCGGTGCTTTAATTGCAAACATGATTTTCTAAAGCATTCCAAGTTCTCCTTGGAGACTCTCAGGGCCAGGGATTGACTATCCTTGTGCCTGCTTGGATAGAAAGGGGCTTGATAACAGTGCCACGTCTGCTAGTACAGTTTAATCACTTAATACCACATTCCAATTGAAACCATAACCCAACCCCCTTCAGATGGTGGAGGAGCTCCACTTGATCTGTCTATGGCTTGTGCAGTCACTGATATTTTTAAGGGAAGTCTCGTGAGTATCAAAATGGAAATTAATATCATAGACTTGCGACTGAACTAAAAAAAAGGTTCACTGTTGCAATCTACTGCTGCTGATTCCTAAAAATTGCTCTGAATAAACAAGTTCAGACTGTAAGAATGGCCTTGGTGAGGACTAGTCATACTAGGAACAGAGGTGGGCACAGAATAGGGAATTGGGGAAAGATTGTTATTGGAGAAAAAGACACCTCCAAGGACAATATAAGACAGCATGTTCTCTGCGTATCTCTTGATTCTCAAAACTGTTCAGGTGAAGCCTCTGTCTTCCACAGAAAGTTGAAAAATTATCAGGCATTCATTGACCAACTTTAATAGCTGAAGGAAAAATTTATTTTGTTTTTAGATGCACAAAATTCTGATCGAAAATACCATTCCTGAGAACTTCATCTCCTACAACTAGAAACAGCTATTGTAAAGGTTCACACAGCATTGTGGGCCCCTGGATTACTTTAAGAACTAATCATTTTTATCCATGAAAAGTAAGAGCTGCATAAAAGTGCAGAAATAGTGCAAGAAATGAAGCCTATAGCATAGACTTCTTGCCTAAATTATGGACTTAAGATGTTTGCTTTGAAAAACCACTCAGTGGCCACAGACCTAGTAGCATGTCATAACATCCATAACTTTATGGATTCTTGGGACCAGATGGGCATGTGGAACTTATCTGATCCAAGTTCCTTATTATACAGGGTAAGATAAGGCTTAGAGATAAGGTGTCTCAATGTCACTAATGTTTAGAGGAATCCATGAGATTAGAATCTCCTAGTGTTCATCTCAGTGATCTTTGGCATTCTAGGGTGTTTATCTAAAGTGTATGTAATGACTGCTGACACTGTTAGTTTTTTTCTCATAGTGCCTCAAGTACAGTACAGTGGGTCTTTGACTTTTTTGTCATGAATCTAATGAAAGATATGATCTCCTACATATAAAAGTAGATCTACACAAAGGTACACTATTCTTTTAAATCTTTATATTAGAACGACTCAGAACTTAAGGGTGATGGATCTGGTTAGGAAGCCCTTTTTTGACAGAGAGAACATAAGAGTATTATCGGTGCTAATTAAATAAATACTATAGAAATGATTTGGTATTATTATTGCCTCATTTTTACATAACTGTAAAGTGCTTTGAAGTGTTTTTGAAAACTCTATGACATTTTAAAATATCTATTGTCAATAATTAGATACATTGTACCAGCAAATCTTGTGTCCAAGCTCTTAAACTACCCAAACTGAGACCTGTGAAGGACAAAAGATGTAAGTTCCCTTGGCCCCTTGGCAGCAGAGAAGGAACTGTGCTTTGTGTATGCATATGCCTAAAGTTTACTGGACTAAACCTTCAAATCTTAGAAGCCCAGCTTCACTTGGAAAAGACTGCATTGCTGATCAGTACCCTCCATTCTGCCTTGCAGCTCACTGTTCTAGGACACTGTGAAGTAATCTCTACTAAATCAGAACTCATCATTAGCATATATATTCTTAATATCTGTGTTCATACATGCCCCCTCCTTTTAACCAGTTGTGTACAAATATGAGCTATTTACTTTTTTTTCAGAGGAATTTGGAAGTCACAAAACTTTAAAGTTAGGAAGAGATGGCAACATTATTTTCTGGGAAATTAATTGACAATGGAAATACTTTTGATAAATTTGTAAGCCCTCAGATGATTTCTGCTCATGCATCAGACACAAACAAGCAGAACCGATAGGTAATAAATCGATGCTGTTCCGAAGGATTTTAAATATCCTCAGAGGAGACACTTCTAGGAAGAACCCTGGGGTGGGGCTGTGGCATCTAAAGGGCGCTTCCGGATTCCCCACACTCTGAAAAGCCCAGACTCAGCTTGTCTGGGTGGAGGCTGCCTCCTCAGGGGGCCTCTTGTGTTTTAAATGGCATATGGTGTAAGCGTGTTGCGCACTCACCCTCCACCACCATTGGTAGATTTGGGGAGAAAATGCTGCTTTGGCCTTAGCCTGCCTAGGAGGCTGGCTTCTGGAAGGTGTTAGTGATGAGTTCGTGCTGGAGACACTGTTGATATTCTAGAGTGGGCTGGTGTCTGTCCACGCTTGGAGTTTCTGGGCGCCCCAGCTGAGCTCCTGACTCCCTTCTGGGAGCCCCAGGGCTCAGCTTCTAGGCTCTTGGTGTTATGAACCACCCTCTGCCAGGAGCTGGGATCCTGTGACCCCAGGGATCAAAGGCTGAGCACTGGCCTCTCTCAGGTTCAGGTGTCAGCCTAAGCGCAGGCAATGGCCAGCACTTCCCTGGAGTTCTGCAAACTTTGATCGTTTTCTTTCCGAGAGCCTGGGAGGAAAAAATAAAATCGTGGCTCAAAGCCTCAGTGCTGGGAGACACAGGTGTGGTGCAAGGAATTCGCGGGTGGGCTGCAAATCCGGGGCGTGGGAACGCGGGATGTGGATGTGGAGTCAAACCTCCCAGTTCTACACTCAACAACCTGCTGAAGGACATTCCTTGGGGTCAATTATTTTCTTTAGTTTTAATATTTTTAATTTTCCTCTCCCATTTTCTTTGGGCACATGAACCTTCCTTTATCCTATATGACTTCTTCTCTTTTTCTGCACTTGTAATGCCCAAAGCGCACTCGCATGCGGGTGACTAGCTGGACACAAGAGAATTCAATGATTAGCGCCTACTATCCAGCAACCACTGACCCCCTAGGGGACCAGAGTCCTGTGACTCCAGATATGAAGACCCTCTGCTCACGATTCTTAAGGCTTTATTGCCTTGGGAGGGTAGAAGTAGGAAAGCCACTACCAGGAATGCACCACAGCTGAGATCTTCTCTTTGGTTTCTAATCAAAAGGACTTTTTAGGGGACCTACTCCCTTAATCTTAGCTTTACACTTCATTTGCATTATAAATTCCCCAAAGCCAGGCAAGCAACAGGGAGGAGCTGCAGAAGAAAAACTATCAGACACTCAGATTATATATTTATTGTCTGTAAAGAAATGATACATTATGTAATTTTAGATTTTCTTTTGAATTAGGTTTCTGAGGCTATAGAAAGTCTATTTTTAACACCTCCTCCTCTCTTAAGGTCGTGATTGCCTAAATTGCTTCTAATTGGGTGGCATACAGTACTGGAAACGAAGGACGCATGACAAGCAGCCTTCATTCTTCCCCAGATTTCGATAACGTCTCCAGATGAATGTCTTTTCTGATCAGGAAATACTAGAAAACTCGTAAAGTGCCTAGCATTTTCTTAAGGGGGTTGTGCGACAGGGGAGAGATGTCCTGGCCGTCCTGCAGTCTTGCACATAGATGGCATTGAGACCTTGTCTCTCAGTAATACATCACCTATGTTTTACTCTTACATATAAACAAACACACCTTTGTTTTGAAACCCAGCTTTCCCACCCTCTTATTTAGCATGTGTAAATGTTTTTGTAAGCCTCTTTAAAATGTAGACTGTATCCATTCCTCACTTTCTTTTGCCCAAGGCTGAGGGCTCCTTGGGTGGGCAGATTAGTTAGTTAGCGCCAGCACAGGTCATTGCGACTCAGGAAAGCGATTCAACAACTTGTTTTAGTAACTGGAGATACTAGGGGTACAGGGTTCTTAAACCAGTGGGAGGTATAAGACCAACTTGAGTCTGCTAAGGACAAGCGACTGATTTGTGGGCTGTCCTCCACCCCCTCCAAGATGCTTTCTGATGGCACCTCCGAAGCAAACGGATCTCAAGTTATTGAAAGCTGAAACACGTGGATAAGTGGAAAGCTCTGAGGCGGAGACACATCTTACCACCTCACCAAACTGGAGTTTCATTTTTTCACTTCCACCCAACTAAACCATCCAACAAATACAGAAATAAAGTTTAGTTGAGACTAGAAGAAATTCGCCAAAAGGGAATCTCCTTTCATACACTTTTCAGGCTCAGGGCATTTTTTGCGGCTTTAAGAAAACAGCCACTCCCCCCCC
>PVHP010006665.1:0-59369 GCA_004024765.1 Zapus hudsonius
AAAAAAGTGCTTATAAGGCAGTTTGGTGGGCATAATATATGCATTTAGCTAGACAACAGCAGGTGTTACTCTCAAGGATTATTTTTGACAGATAATTTTAACTCCTCTGATTGTTATTTTCAGGTTTGTTTGAGTATTGTTTTTAATTTTTTGTTTATTTAGCCTAGTGGTTTGCTGTCTAACCTATTTGGTCACACCTAATTCTTTCCTATTTCTCATTTATTCATATATTCCTCTCATGAGATTCGTTCTTTCCTGAGCTCATTTGCTTGTGACTGTCTTTCTTCCTCCCATGTGCATAATATTCCCAGAAGGATGCTCTGCAGTGCTGGCTTATCAGTCATGAGTTGCTTTATTTTGTACTTACCCTAGAAAATCTTAATTTCTCCACAAATCTATTTATTTATTTATTTTTGTTTTTTGAGGTAGGGTCTCACCCAGGCTGACCTGGAATTCACTATGTTGTCTCATGACAGCCTTGAATTCACGGCAATCTTCCTACTTCTGCCTCCCAAATGCTGGGATTAAAGGCATGAGCCACCATGCCTGGCTTCTCCACAAATTTAAAAAGATAAGTTTATTGGATATAGTAATCTAGGTTGATAGATCTCTACTCTCAAGTTTTAAAACACACAAAACTATGCTTTCCTGGTTTTGATTCTACCAAGAAATCAGGCTATTCGGATGAATTTGCCTTTTTCTCTGGTCGCATTTCTATTATCTATTTGTCTAATAGTCTCAGCATTTCAATTATAATGTGTTACAGAGGGATTTTTTTTCCTTGTTCATTTGGGGTTCTTAATTCCTCATGAGCTTGGATGTTGTGGTGATTTGATTCAGGTGTCGCCCATAAACTTATGTGTTCTGAATGCTAGGTCCAACTGGGGTTGGAGTATAAAACCTCAAGGGCCACCCCCAAGTGACATACTTCCTCCAACAAGGCTTCCTCTCCTAAAGGTTCCACAGCTTTTCAATCAGTACCATTAGCTGAGGATTAAGTATTCAAAGCATGAGCATGTGTGTGTGTGTGTGTGTGTGTGTGTGTGTGTGTGTGTGTGTGTGTGAATTTTATGTTCAAATTGCTACATTCCACCTCTGACCCTCATAGGTTTCAATGCCATCTCATGATGAAAATCTATTCAGTCCAACTTTAAAAGTCCCTATAGTTGGGGGCTGGAGAGATAGCTCAGCAGTCAAAGGCACTTGCTTACAAAGACTGACAGTCTGGGTTCGATTCCCCAGTACCCATATAAAGCCAGATGCACAAAGTAGTGCATGTATCTGGAATTTGTTTGCAGTGGAAAGAGGCCCTGGCACACCCATTCTCTCTCTCTCTCTCTCTCTCTCTCTCTCTCTCTCTCTTTCTCTCTCTCTCTCTCTGCCTGCTTGCAAATAAATTAATTAAAAATATCACTATAGTCTTTACCAGTTCCAGCACTATTTTTCTATTTTTATTTTTGTTTTTTGAAGGTAGGGTCTCACTCTATCCCAGGCTGGCTCTAAATTCACACTGATCCTCTTACCTCAGTCCCTTGAGTGTTGGAAGTAAAGGCTTGTGTCACTACGCCTGGCCTCAACACTTTCAAAAGTTCAAAGTCTCATCTGGGACTCAAAGTAGTCTTAACTGTGAGGCCTATAAAATCAAGACACAAGTTATATACTCCCAATATATAATAGCACCAAATAAACATTCCTATTTCAAAAGGGAGCAATAGGGGTTTAGCAAGGAAACATTGGCCAAGCAAGACTGAAACCCAGCAGGGCAAACAATCTTACAGCTCCATGTCCAGAACCTGGGACTCATGATGACAATATCTGGGCTCCAAAAGGCTTGGGTAACCCCCACCCCTCTCCAGTGTGTTTCCTGTAGCCTCTCTTGTCCAGATCCACCTTGAGCCTGTAGCTTTCCTGGTTGATGCTCCATGGTCCTGGCATCTTTAACACTTGAGTCTTCATTGAAATATAGGGTTCACCTTCACAGCTTCATGCTTCTCAGGGCTTCCATGAAAGTCTTGAACCCTACCTCACACTGCTTAGCCTCCATGGCTCTCTGGAACCATGGTGAAATGCTCCATGACCCCCTCATCTTGCATTTTCATGCTTCCAGAACCAATACCACATGGGTGGTGCTGCCAAGTTCTGTTGTCAGTTGGAGATGGAGTCTGGCTTCTCCCTTCAGGCCTTCTCCTTTCAAAAGATTTTGCATTCTTACTAACTTGAGCCTTCAGTGGGTTGGGCTTTACCTTTAGGACATCCTTTTCTTTTTAAAGATTTTTTTTTCTAGGTAGGGTCTCACTCTAGCTCAGGCTAACCCAGGATATCCTTTGTCCCAGATCAGAGCAGCAGATTTCCCTTTAACAATTACAGCCAAAGGAGTAGTAGTCTCTGTGCTGGAGACTTTAAATTTACTCATATTTTTTTCTGTTCCAAACTTCACATTTTCATGTTTTTACCATGCATTTTGCTTTCTTTCGTTGTAGATCTGGATCAGGGAAACCATGCCACAGACTCAGTGCTATTCAGTATTGACAGTACCTTTTTCATCTGGTTAGTTCTTTTTTTTTTTTTTTTTTTTTTTTTTGGTTTTTCAAGGTAGGGTCTCGATCTAGCCCAGGTTAGCTTGGAATTCACTATGTAGTCTCAGGCTGGCCTTGAACTCATGGTGATCCTCCTACCTCTGCCTCCAAAGTGCTGGGATTAAAGGTGTGCGCCACCATGCCTGGTCTTGGTATTGTTTTTTTTAAAAAATATTTTATTTATTCATTTTCTAGCAGAGAGATACAGAGAGTGAGAGAGAAAGAGAGCACCAGGGCCACACCTTGTGGGTCTGGCTTATGTGGGTACTGGGGAATTGAACCTGGGGCCTTAGGCACTGGAGGCAAGTGCCTTAACCACTAAGCCATCTCTCCAGCCCTGTTATTGTTTTTTTGAAGTAGGGTCTTGCTCTAGCCCTTAGTCCATTTTCTAAAAAATTATTTATTTATTTACTTGCAAGCAGAGGGAGCTAGAAGAGAGATAGATGGAGAGAATGGGTGTTCCAGGGCCTCCAAAAGCTGCAAATGAACTCCAGATGGTAATTCACATGTAAATAATAGATAAGCAGATAATTAGGAAACCCAAGCAGTGAATTAACTCAAGATAGAGAAATCCTGCCGGTCGTGGTGGCTCACGCCTTTAATCCCAGCACTTGGGAGGCAGAGGTAGGAGGATCACCATGAGTTCAAGGCCACCCTGAGACTCCATAGTGAATTCCAGGTCAGCCTGGGCTAGAGTGAGACCCTACCTCGAAAAACAAAAACAAACAAACAAACAAAAAAAAAAGATAGAGAAATCTCTACATTACAATATAAGAAACACAAAAAAAAAAATCAAGATAATATGATTCTATCAAAAGCTATAAATCTATCAAAGATAACCTTCAGTAAGAATGGCCTAGATGAAATGCCTGACAAAGAATTCAAAAGAATGATTTTAACTGTTCTCAAAGAAATCAAAGGAATCAAAGATGAAAACAAACTCCAGAAGAAGAACACAGGAAACCAACTTAAGGAAATAAGAAGGTTGATACAAGCTATGAGTAAGGAAATAGAAACAAAAAAGAAATTCCAATCAGAAATGCTAGAAATGAAAAAAAAAAACACAGTAAATCAAATACAAAAATCCATAGAACGTCTCACCAGTAGAATGGATCAAGGAGAGGACAGAATATCTCAACTGGAAGACAAGGTGGCAGAAGTGGAACAGTCCAACAAAGAGGAGAGACTAAAAATGAATTGAAAATTGAAATGTAATGTGATTCATGCCTCTCTCTACGGCATGTTAGTTTTCTTCTATGAAAACACAAATTAATTATCTTAGAGTTCTCCAGGCCAGAAGTCTGAAACGAGTCTTCCAGGGTTCCATGGAGAATCTGCGTGGTGCTTTCCCAATTTCCAAGGCAGACCACATTCCTTTCCCCACTTCAAAGCCCCTGCTTCTGCCATCCAATCTTCTGTTGTTGAGTTGGAGCTTCTTGACTCCTTACAGGAACCTTGATGATTATATTGGGCTTATCTAGAAAGTCTTCCCATCTCAAAATTCTTTAATCACATAGGTAAAGTTTTCTTCATCATGTCTCTTAGTTGATTCTTTTATCACTGAACCAAAATACCTGGTAAAAGCAACTTAAGGACTAGAGAGATTGCTCCATGGTTAAAGGCTCTTGCTTGAAAAGCCCAATGGCCTGGGTTTGATTCCTCAGTACCCATATAAAGCCAGAGGTACAAAGTGATGCTTGCATCTGGAATTCATTGGCAGTGACCAGAGGCCCTGGCATGATCATTCTCTCTCTCTTTCCTTACAAATAAATAAATATTTCAATTTTTATATTTTTGTTTATTTGTAAGCAGAGAGAGATAGAAGAAAGATGAGGTGTACACTCATACATCAGGGCTTCCAGCCACTGCAAATGAACTCCAGATACATGTGCCACTTTGTGCATCTGGTTTTATGTGTGTACTGGGGAATTGAACTCAGGTAGTTAGTCTTTGCAGGCAGGCACTTTAACTCCTGAGTCATCTTTCAAGCCCCTAAAAATATAATTTATAAAAAAGCAACTTAAGTAGGAAAGGTTTGCTTTGGCTTAAACCCAAGGAGATACTGTCTGTCATGGCTGAAATGCCATGATGGCAGGAGCTTAAGGCTGGTTGCATTCAGTCTATGGTCATGAAGCAGAGAGAGATGAATGGTGGTTGTCAGCTAGCTTTCTCCTTTTGATGCAGTCTAGGATCCCCCCTCACGGAATGGAACTTCCCACAATTGGGGTGAATCTTCCCATTTGAATTAACTTAATCTAGAAAATCAATCACAGACATACCCAGAGATTTCTTTCCATGATGATTCTTTTTTAACTGATTAAAAATTAATTAATTACTGTTTATAAAATATATCTTTATTACCCATATTTATAAACACTGAATGAGCATATAATGTGTTGGTGTCCCCAGTTCCTCGATTTCCCTCTTCCCTATCCCCAATCATCTGGGTATCCTCCTCCGTGGGCAGTCTAGATCAGTCTATCAGTTAGGGGGTTATGGATAGCCTATGAGTCAACCCAGTTCCACCCCCCCTTTGTATGTTGTTACTGAAGGGGGCCATGTTTCTGGATATTCTCTCTACCATGGCTCTTACAATCCCCCCCTCTTCTGCTCAGTTCCCTGAGTCATGGTGGGTGAGTATTAAGGCTCCTTTATTGTTGAGGTCTTAGGGGTCTCTGTACTTCTGCTTTAGGTTGTGTTGAAAATCGTTGGTGTCTGTCTCGCTGGCTTATTCTGGGTTGACTGATTGGCTGTGGTTATAGGTCTCTTGCTTATCCCACTACTCTCTGTGGGGTTTCTTGTGGATCCTCCATGGTAGGTCTGGGGTGGCTCATCTCTTGCCAGGATGTCAGCTATCAGTCTGTGGTTTGTTGGTAGGATTGAAAAGGCCACAGCTCCTCCTTCTGAGGATCCTAGCTACAAATGTTGAGATTTTTATGTGAGTTGTAGTAGAAGTCAGAAAAATAGAAAGGGGCTATAACGGAGGAAGGAGGGGGGAAACTTAAGGGGAGGGTATTGCATATATGTAAGTAAATGAACAGATTACTAGGTCAGGGGAAGGGATAGAGTAAAGGAGAGGTGGAAGTAGGTATAATAAAAATTTAAGAGGTTTAGAAAAAGTCAAATTGAAACCTTCTTCTTGGGATAGTAGCACACCCAGTAGCCATAGATTGCTACTAGAAAAACAGCTGTGCCAGGGATGGGATCCCTTCCAAGGAGTTGTTGGCCAGGGAGGTTCCTGAGGCCCCCAAAGCATTACATGTCATTGCCAAGGCTTTTGGTTGCCCACCAGAAGGAGATACTAAGGCCCTTTTGTTGAAGACCTCACATACTTGGGCTGCAGGTCACTGAGAAACCAAGCTGGAGCTGAGCTGGGAACCTCCTCCCTGTTAACCAGCTGACAGAAAGCCAGAAAAAGCTAGGACTGCATGCAGTCCTATGGGAGAGAGAAGTCATCAATGATGGTAAACAGCAGTGGACCTTGCAAGCCTTAAGACTGGCCAGCCAGGCCAAATGTGCCAACTGGTGCAATCGTGGCACATCTATTGTGGGGGAAACCAATTCCTCTCTAATTGGACTGGAGACCTGCTCCATGGGAATACATGCCTGGTACTGAAGACCTAGTCAAAAGCCTATGGTGGGGGAGGTCATGAACCCAAGGGGAGTAATGCCTGCTGTTGTCTGGCTAAATACATATATTAAGCCCACCAAACTGTCTTATAAGCACTTTCTTAAAAAATGAGAATACCCATATAATAATACTACTCTCACTTTTGTCTAGAGAAGCTTCTCTTTTACAGATGGCAGTGACCACTGGGATAATTCAAAAGACACCAATAGTGCTGAGAAGAAGTGACAGTGGAGTTCACTCACTGGGACATCTCTATCACACTCCCAGAGGCTCAGGGTTTATTGTGGAAGAGGTGGTGGAAAGATTGTAAGAGCCAAAGGAAGGATAGGACTTCTTACAACACAAACTCCCAGACACAAAATGGCGTCGATATTCATGACTTTGCAGTGCCTGATAATAGCTACACAAGATGGGAGGAAAAGATGATGACACTGAAACAAATTAGAGACTAATTGAGAAGGAGAAGAATTATTAGAGAGGGTGGGGAGGGAATCATAATGGTTTATTGTCTATAATTATGGAAGCTATCAATAAAAAGTTAAAAAATGATTGGTTTTCCTGGATCTGTCCATTCAGATTTTCTGGCAGTCCTTGCTGGCCACTGGTGGTTGCCTCAGTGTGCTGGGAGTCAGATTTCTTGTCTTTGTTACCAACACCTGAGAGAAAAAGCTTTAAATAAGGAAAAATTTATAACTGGCTCATTTTTAAAATAAGCTTTATTGTTGGTAGTAATTAGATACTTGTATGTGCAAGTCTTGTGGTGGTACCCACATTTCCCTTTCTCCCTATCCCCAACCCTCTGGGGACCCTCTTCAGTGGGATTTCTGGACCAGACCATGGGGTAGGGGGTAATGAATTGTACAAGAAGTAGCCAGTTTTTTTTCTTTGTATGTTGTTGTTGAGGGGGGCAATGTCTTTGGATATTTCCCCCCACCATCGCTCTTATAATCTTTCCACCCCTACTTCTTGAGTCATGGTGGGAAGTTTTAAGTCTGATTTACTTTTGAGCTCTTAAGAGTCTCTGAATTTCTGCTTTGGACTGTGTTTGGTATCCATGGTGTCTGTCTCCATTACCCTTTCATATGATATTTGACTTGCTGTGGAGATAGGTCTCTTGCTCATCTCACCGCTTCCTCAAAGGTTTCGTTTGGGGCCTATATGATAAATTAGGGATGGCTCATTTCCTGCCTGGATGTCAGCCATCATCCCATATCCTGTTGGTAGAATTGGGTTGTCCATGGTTCTTTCTGCCTTCTAAAAAATACAAACAGAATCTCTAACAAAGAGTGAGATCAGTATAGGTTAAATGAGACAGTTGTTAATTTGGTGAGAATCTAATGGGTGTAGCCTCTTTGTAGATCTCTGGTTAGTGGGGGTTTCCCCCTGGAGCCCGGGTTCTTGGTCTCTATAAGAGTTTGCCATGGATCCCAGTTCTAGTTAAGGGTTCCTTGCCCCTGAGTGTATCTTTTAGCTAATCAGCAAGCTGTTGATTACCCACATAGGTTTAGTGCCCCTATTGCACAGATGATCACTTCTTTGCTTGCTGGTTTCTGCCATATAACAGTGTTTTCAGCATTATTGTTACACCAGACTGTGTTGTATATCAATGTCCTCTTTCTCTGAATATCATTGGCCAGTTTACCCTGGCAGCTCATGCAATACCTTCTAGCCCTACACAGGCTACCATCCGGGAGCTGGTTACCTTTTTGGATCCAGCAGGGTCTCTTGGTGGTGTGTGACAACACTCTGTGGTATCTTCAGCAATAGGGTCTTACCTTTTGCTTGGGGTGGGTATTCAAGAACTTTGATGTAAGTCTGTCTTGATTGGGGACCTCATGGGTCTGTTTGATCAATAGCTCAGTGTGGGAAGAAACCAATCGCTGGGACAGGGAGTTATAGGCCAGAGAAATTTGTCTTGGGGTTAGGCTTCCTCTATCCAGGGCCTCTCTTACCAGATGATACCACAACTTCAAGAGCTTACTGTATGAAAGTAAGGATTTTATGGTATTGATTCATTTTTGGTTTAGATTCACCCCCCAAATTCCTTTCCTTTTCTTTGTCAACCTCTCAATTCACCTGTCAGGTTTGTTTACTGTTCTAGCTTACTTGGTTAGGAACAATAGATGAGGGAGAATATGTGGCATTTGTCTCTCTGTTCTTGTGTTTGCTACATATGATCTGTCCCAATTCCGTCCACTTTTCTTTAAATTTAATTATGCCATTTCCCCCTTCAGCTGAACAGAATTCCACAGTGTACATGTTCCACAACTTTGATCCATTCTCCAGTAATGGGCATTTGGGTTGGTTCCAATTCTTATGAATTGTGCCGCTTTAAACATGGTTGAGCAAATGTCTCTGTGCTGAGGCATGAAATAGATGCCTAGTAGAGGAGTAGCTGGTTCTGTTGGTAGCTCTATATGCATCCTATTCAGGAGCCTCCACACTGATTTCCATTGTGGTTGTACAAGTTTGCATTCCCACCAGCAGTAAATGAGGGTTTCCCCAGCATCCTTGCCAGCATGTATTGTTGCTGGATTTTTTAAATGATTGTCATTCTGATTGGAGTAAGGTGGAATCTCATTGTAGTTTTGATTAGCATTTCCCTGATGATTAAGGATGATAAACACTTTATTAAATGAGAATTGGCCATTTGTGTTTCCTCCTCTGTGAATTTTCTGTTGAGTTCAGTGCCCCATTTTATGAGGAGGCTCTTTGCTTTTTAATTTTTTGAGTTCTTTGTAAGTTCTAGATATTTGACCTTTATCCGTGTTATAGTTGGTGAAGATTATCTCCCAGTCTGATGGTGGTCTATTGGCTCTAGTATGGTGTGTTTATCTATAAAGAAGCTATTTAGCTTGATGAGATCCCATTGGTTAAGTGATTGTTGCACTTCCTGGGCTATCAGAAGTTTGTTCAGGAAGTTTTCCCCTACTCCTGTCTCATGGAAAGTTTCCCCTATTTTCCTTCCAGAGTTTTCAGAGTGTCAGGTTTTATGTTTAGGTCTTTGATCCATTTAGAGTTGATTTTTGTGCATGGTGTGAGGAGTGGGTCTGGTTTCATTTTTTTACATGTATTTATCCAATTTGTCCAGCACCATTAGTTGAAGATGCTGTCTTTTTGGCAATGAACATTGTTGACACCTTTGTCAATGATAAGTAACTATAGTTACTCAAGCAAAGATTAGGGTCTTCAATTCTGTTCCATTGGTCTGTCTGTTTTTATGCCAGTACCATGCTGTTTTTGTTAATATGGTTTTGTAGTATATCTTTAGATTAGGAATGGTGATACCTCCCAAGGAGGTGTTTTTTCTGAGGATAGTTTTGGCTAGCTGAGACTTTTTGCCATTATAAATCAATTTTGAGATTAGTTTTTCTATGTCTGTAAAGAATGAACCTGGGATTTTATTGGCATTGCATTAAAGCTGTATATTGCTTTAGAGAAGAATTGCCAGTTTTACAATATTAATTCTACCTATCCAGGAGTATGGAATAGCTTTCCATCTTTTTACATCCTCCTCTAGTTCCATCTTGAGTGTTTTTATGCTTGCATTATGCAAGTTTTTCACATCCTTGGTTAGTGTTATCCCAAGGTATTTGATTTTTTTTTGAGGCTATTGAAAACAGGACAATCTCGCTGATTTCTTTTTCTGTATGCATGTTATTTGCATACAGCAAGGCTGTATTTTTGAATGTTAATTTTATATTCTGTCACTTTGCTGAAGGAATTTAGCACCTTCAGGAGTTTATTGGTACTATTCTTTGGGTCTGTTATGCATAGGATCATGTCATCTGCAAAAAGGGATAGTTTTACTTCTTTCCAGTTTGTATCCCTTTTATGTCTTTCTCCTGTTGTATTGCTTGGGCTAGCACTTACAGGACTATGTTAAAGAGCAATGGTGAGAGTGGACACCCCTGTCTTGTTCCCAGTTTTAGTGGTGTCCTCCCACCAACAGTGCATGAAAACTCCTCTTTCCCCACGCCCTCTCCAGTATTTCTTGTGTTTTCTTTTTTTAAAAATATTTTATTCATTTTCAAGCAGAAGTAGAGAGAGAAAGAGAGAGAGAACAAGAGAACCAGGGCCACCACCTTGTGGGTCTGGCATATGTGGGTACTGGGGAATTGAACCCTGGGCCTTAGGCACTGGAGGCAAGTGCCTTAACCAATGAGCCATCTCTCCAGCCCATCTTGTGTTTTCTTGATGATATTCATTCTGACTGGGGTGGGATGGTTTCTCAAAGTTGTTTTCATTTGCATTTCCCTGATAGCTAGGTATGTTGAATACTTTTAAAAGTATTTATTGTAAGCCCCACATTTTAACTGCCCACTGATGAAGATAGTGCCCGCATGATCCAGCCACCTCTGGGAAGGACCTCAGGGGCCAAGAGCCTTTGGGGGAGGGGTTGCTCCATATTCAAACTACAATGGAGGGAGTTATATCAGACCTGCTGTTTCTAACAATGTAGTTAAAAATTCATCCCCTAAAGGCTGGGCATGGGGACACATATATACCATTCCAGTTACTTGGTTAATATACTGAGATTTTGTCTTTTTTAAAAAATATTTATTTGGAGAGAGAGAGAGAGAGAGAGAGAGAGAGAGAGAGAGAGAGAGAGAGAGAGAGAGAGAGAGAGAGAGAAAGAATATGAGCAGAGCTTCCAGCCACTGCAAAAAGCTCCAGATGCATGTGCCACTGTGCATCTGGCTTTACATGGGTCCTGGGGAATTGAACCCAGGTTGTTAGGCATTGCAGGCAAGTGTCTTAACTGTTGAGCTATTTCTCCAGCTCCTGAGACCTTGTCTTAGAGAAGAGGGAGGGAGGTAGGGAGAGAGAGAGAGAGAGAGAGAGAGAGAGAGAGAGAGAGAGAGAGAGAGAGAGGTGGGGAGAGAGAGACACTAAAGTCAAAGCCAAATCAACTGGACTTCAATTTCATCATTACCACCACATAACAGACCATTTATTTAATCTAACTTGGATTACTTACCTATAAAAATGAAGATAAGACTTTCATAGGGTTCTTATGAAGCTAAGTACTTCAAACATGTTTGAAACGCTTATCAGTAAGTATTCTAGCTATTGGTATTGGTCTATGGTTCCTTCAGACTAGAGGGCAGAGCTTGGAGAGAAGTAGAAGCAGACAGAGGAGTTTGCTTTAAATTTTCCATGGGTGCTGGGCTCTTCACACTTGTTCCCATCTCCTTAGCTGAGGAGAAGTCAGATCCTGCTGTTCACATTGCTTGGGGCTCATAGTTCCCCAGCTGCCTTCAGCCTGTGTTTTCTTTCATAGAATGCCCAGATAGTTCTGAAGATGTGGTTGGTCTCTCAGGAAAACCTCTTTATCTAAGGCCTTCTAACATACCAAAGGATACAGAATCTTTTATATGGAAGATGCGACCATCCTCACATCAAGCACATTATATGATCCTGACTTCAAATGGTTTGAGTAAGAAAAATTCATCTTTGGTTTGGAATAGCCTCAACGATACATTTTATTTGAACTATGAGAATGCAACTCTTCACATCAAAGCCGCAAAGCCACAGAACAGTGGATTTTATGTTGTGGAGTTCACTGACAGAAATGGAAAACTTTGCACTATGAACTTCAACGTGTCTATATTTGGTGAGTTTCCAACTCTGCTCATTCTATCCTCAGATTCTGTAGAACTTGTATTTCTAGAACCCTTCTGAGTAGAATCTCTGCTTCCAGATCATGCCGAGAAGCCCCGTCTGCATGGGCAGTGGAAGACGCTGGCAGAAGGGAAATGTGAAGTGTCTTTGTACTGCTTGGTCACCAGGGATGCCAATGTGACCTACAGTTGGTACAGAGGGAGCAAGTTGATCTCAACACAGAGGAACTTTAGCTACCTGGAGGAGCAGACAGATGCCAGTGGCCCGTACATGTACACCTGCAATGTTAGCAACCCTGTCAGCTGGGCAAGCCACACTATCAACCTCACCGAGGCTTGTCTGAGCATCTCTCTGAGTAAGTGGAGCACTTTGGACCAGATCAGGGGCTGAGGGTGCTGGACCTCACAACCAGACTCCTTGTCCCTGCCCCAGGCCTTGTGGCTCCTTATCCACAGGGGCCTGGCCTCTGCACAAAGCTCCTATAAATATAGACTTGTCTTAGTTTGGGAAGAATTGTATTTTCCTTTTCTACTGGAGATGGGAGTTTTCCCTTCACATAGGGCATGCCTACTTTGTTGGTGAGTCCTGTAATGGCTCTGACCATTATCTTCTTCCAGTTAGAGACTGATGGAGACCTGATTCCGTCTGAGTGATAGCTTACTGAGGCCAGGTAGTTTTCTGGGAGGCAATACCACTGTGGATTGGTGGGGGAGATCAGGAAAATAACCAGGTACCTAGAAGAGTTCAACATGGGTTACTTATCCTGAGAGTTACCTGAGTTAAGTTTATATCAGTTTTTAATACATAAGAATTAATGTGCCATCAACATGGGCATTAAAGTAAAACCCAACCCAACCCATGTAGGTAGTCTCTGTCCTTGAGAAACTTACAGCAAAACCAGGGCAACAAAACTGAGTACCTTTGGAAAACAAAGAAACAGGAGTGTGACAATGTGTAGACAAGGCCACTGGGGTTTAGATTATGTCAATTATGGTTTCACCATTCACTTACTAGCTCTATGAGCTCAGGCAAATTCATGAACTTCTGAGCTTTTTTTTTTCTTGGAGTAAAATGGAAGAGATAAAATAAGTACAGGATTGCTGTGAAGATTAAATGAGGCAATGTTTATAAAGAGCTAGTTAGCTGGCAATTGTAATACCAAGTTCCTCATCTTTCTTCTCTTGATGGAATGAATATATATATATATATATCTTTATATATATTTATCCCAGTTGTTAATTGTAAAAGTTCAAGGGAGGAAGAACAATGAGGGTGTAAGAACCAAGAAGAGTGGATCAATTATTTCTTGTTTCTGCAACAAAATACCTGACCAAAAGCAGTTTATGGAAGGAAAGGGTTTATTTCAGTTTATAGCTTTGAGGGGAAGTGTTTATTGTGGTGGAGAAAGCATGGCAGGAGTAGGAAGTCAGAATCACATCAGGAGGGAGGAAGTACCAAGAGCAAGGGGGTTTGGGTTATAACACCTGAAGGCCTGCCCTCAGTGACATACTTCTTCCAACAAGGGCACCCCTCCCTAAAGGTTTCACAGATTTTCTAGATATCACCACCAACTGGGGATTAAGCATTCAAACACATGATTCTCTAGAGGACATTTGCATTCAAACCACCACAAAGATAGAGTGGGAGACTTGCCTGGCACATAGTAGGTGTTCACTGAATTAAAAACAATAGGCAAATGTAATAGTTACTGGGCAAGATGCTTTACATATACCATGTCATAGAAGTAGCCACCATAGATAGATAACATTACCTATATACCTTTTTACAGGCAAGAAAATCGAGGCTCAGAGAATCAAATTAGTAGCATAGATCTTCTGGAATTTCTAAGCTGGATCAGCTCTGTCATATATTAGCATCCATACTCTTGGCATCACTCAGAGAAAGTGACCTGATAAAGCAGAGGGAAAACACTGGTAAATTCAGAAGCTGTGAGATCAGCCAGTGGAAAGGATAATGGGTTTGAATCAGTCCCTGGGAAGCAAGAAGAGGGAAAGTCAGCACTCAGTCCTCCTGCCTTTTATCTCTCTCAGAATACAGATTTCTGCCCTTCTTTGTGATCATCATAATTCTATTCACACTCTTTCTCGGAGCTCTCATTTGCCTCTGTGTGTGGAAGAAGAGGAAGCAATCACGTAAGTGGAAGGTTCCTGAAGGGTGCTGTTGCCTGAGGCTTGGCTTCTCTTCCTGGAGGAATGTTGGGATCTATGCAGGCATGGGTGGGGTGGCAGCCTTCCTTCTGCTCACACCTACTACTATGACTGCAGCTGATTCACAGAGTGGATTTACCTACAGGTGTGGGTTTGGTTGGAGATTTCCCAGCCTGGAGTCTTGTAAGGGTGGCTGCTCTGTTGGGTTCTTTGGGGATCCTGGAGGCTTTCTAGAACTGACTGTGGTAGAGGTAGGGCCTGGGAAGTGGAAGCCTGGGCAGGAGACCTTCTGAAACTCTGTTCTTTGCTTTCTTCCTTCCACAGAGACCCCCGCTATGGAGATTCTGACAGTCTATGAAGACATCAAAGGCTCGCAAATGAGGAGGCATCAGGTAGGGCATTCTAGGGCCTGGAAGACAGAGGGGACAAAGAGAGCGAGACAGTTGTCCTTTCAAAGTGATTCTCAGCCCTCTATCTCATTTATCTATCTGTTCATCACTTCTGGCCAAAGGGCAAATGATGGAGCCAAGAAATGAACAGGAAAAGCAATGGGGGCGTGGTGCTGAATTGCATGCACCTGGTTGGCACACAACAGAAACCAACAGCAGAGGGGAGAAAGTGCCTGCTGTCTCCCAGAGTGTCATTATACTACCCCCATTTCTGTTAAGTCTCACCAGCTGGGCTGAGTGCTAGGAGGAATGCAGTCTTCTTGAATTTATTATTTCTGACCATGTTCTCTGTAAGAGCTTACCTTCACAGTTCCCTTAATCATCAACCAGGCTGCAGAGCATGAATAGCCAAAGCATCATCATTTTGGAGCTAGCTTGGTGTTCTGCATCCCTAGCCTTTTGGGAAGATGAGGCCCAAGTCTGAAGTACCAGAGGGCAACCACCCTAGTATAAGCTAGAGGGCTCTCCTCTGGGGACCTCTCTCCCCAGTTCTCTTCAGGACAGTGGACAGTTCTTGTCACCCAGGGGTGTAGGAGAGGAGGAAACTGCAGATGCTCTGGTCACTGTGCTGCTGGACAAGGCAGGATGTGGAGACAGGCCTAGGGGAAAGGCCCAGATGGTCAGGCTGAGCTGGTAGGAGGGTGGTGGGACTGGGGAGGAAGAGCCCTCTTTCTACCCCCATGCTTGCTGCTTGGTTGGAGAAGACACATGTCTTATCTGGTCACAGAACAGCTTCCCTCTGGCTTATTCCCTCAGTTGAAGTGAGTGCCGCTCTCCTAGCCTATTTCCTTGTCTCAGCAGTGAAATACTGGTGTATGATAATTAAAAAGGAGGGCTGGAGAGATGGCTCAGTGGTTTAGGCACTTGCTTTCAAAGCCTAAAGGCCTGGACTATATTCCCTAGTACTCATGTAAAGTCAGATGCATAGAGTGGCACATGTATCTGGAAATTCTTTATAGTGTCAGAAGGCCCTATTGTGCCCCTTCTCTCTCTCTTTTATGTATTTATTTAAATAAATAAATAAAATTTAAAAGGAGACAGTGTCTCTTCCACTGTTACCAGGTTTGAAAGCATCTACCCATATAGCCACTGATGCCCAAAGGCCTGCAAAAAAACCCCAGCTATTTTCCCCCCAAATGAACATGAGTAAGAGAGGCTTCAGGTTGTTGCCCTCTCTGGTCTGGGTTTCTCCTTGCCTGGCCTTAGCCATCCTGATTTCCACTGTCTTCAGGTTCTGGCTTGAAAACCTACACCTCAAGTTTCATGTGGTCTCACTTTGGGACCCAGCTCCAACCATTTTGAAGGCAATTCACACAAATCTAGACAGAAGAGACACAACTCCTGTTTCATGACAGATGCCCAGAACCTTCTAGATGCCAAGATGGGGAGATCAGAGGGGGGTCTGTTTCCCTTTTTCTTCAAGTTCAGCTTCCACCTTGTCTAATGAGCCCTTCTGGCCTCTCTGGCCACCATCAGGGCTCTGACTGGTGCTGTGGTCTTAGGGACATGCACAATGTGGTTTGATGTAGTTTCTCCATCCCTAATCATGTGTGGAACAGGCACGAGAGGAGGAAAGCAGGAAGGGCTATGTGCTCCCTGGCTGTGGCCTTGGGCCCAGAGCTCCCCCGTCCCAGCACCATAGCTACTCTGGAGCTGGTTTGAGGCCAAGGGTAAGATGCCTATAAAGACTAGATCTAGAGAGGGGCTTTAAATCTGCCGGGTCTTTAAGATGTTTAGATCCTATGAATTTCAGGACCCTGAGAAAAAGGTTCTGATGACAAACTTACTAGAGCTCTGCCCATTCCCAGTGGTTATGTTGGAAAATTTGCTCCAAAAGTCAGTCAAGGCAAAGAGGGGGTTCTAAGGTACCCAAGGAATGTCAGGGCCAAGGAATCCCCTGGGTTTCCTGAATCCTGTCACACGGAGTGGTTCCAAGCTGCTGACATTAACTGCTCCTTTGTAAATCATTCTTTCCCCGTCTGTCCTCATCTGGGTGGTCAGTGACGAGCCTCTCCTCAATCTTATGATCTTCTTCCTCCTGGGGGGCCTAGACAGAGCTGTTGTCTGCTCCTGTTGACCATGTCCCTTTGCTGTTTCTCTGCAGGAGCAGATGCAGGAGCAGAAATCCCCTGGAGAGGGGAGCACCATCTACTCCATGATCGAGTGCCAGGTACCCCTTGACTTCTCTAATCTACTACATTCCAGTGTGCATGGCTTCCAGATGCTGCACCCAAAATTTCTATCCTTGAATAGCAGAATGAGATCTTGGTGCTCCATTAGCCAGAAGATAGCCTAGCCTTAGGTACATTTTAAGTTGCTTGAGAAGGTCAGGGTGGCTCTGCAGTGTCTTAACAGCTCCTCCTTCTGCCACACCTGACAGGTGTGGGTCAGATTGTCAAATTGTCAGATTGTCTGTATGAGAACAGAGTTGTTTTAAAATGAAAGGGAGGGAGAGAGAGAGAGAGAGAGAGAGAGAGAGAGAGAGAGAGAGAGAGAGAGAGAGAGGATATGGATGCACCAGGATCTCTTGACTCTGTAAACAAAGTCCAGATACATGAGCCACTTTGTGCATCTGGCTTTTCATGGGCCCTGGGGAACTGAACCTTGACTGTTGGGATTTGTAAGCAAGTACCTTAAACTGTTGAGTCATTTCTCCAGCTCCAGAACAGACTAAAAAAAAACACCTTTTTTTCACAACTTTTGTTTTCTCTCTCATTCTAATAATCTAATAACCTTGTTCTATTTATCCATGCTATCCATTATGTATTTTTAGAAAAGAATAAATGTGCATTGGTCCTTTTATCTTAATTAGGCTTACCAATAATGTCTATTTTCATAATAAATTTACATGACAGCCTGATGAAGTTGTCTTAATACTTTACAGATGGTGAAACTGAGATTCAGGTTAGTCAGGTTAGCTTCTAATATCCTGAAAATATAGAGATTTACCTGTGAACTGGAAAGGCATCCTCTGATATTGTCAGCTAAAGTGACTATTGATAAGCAATGATCAGAGTTCTCTCCCAAGGGAAAATACCATGTGGTAGACAGTGAGGAAGTATCTGAGTGTGCATGGTGAGCACTTGACTCACTAAGCCATCTCCCCAACTCCTCTAGAGGAAGAGGGTTACCTGCCTTGGAGGACATGTTTGGTCCAGAGAAGGGAGACATGCTACCAAAGAGAGGCACTGATTGGTTAAGGAAGCCCTGGAGGATCTTGGGTTTGAATTCTGCTTCTGTTGTGTATAACATATCTTACTGGGGCTTTTTGTATTTTTGTAGTATTATCTGTAACAGGAGGCAAAATTTGTTTTTTTTTTTTTTGAGGTAGGGTCTCACTCTAGCCCAGGCTGACCTGGAATTCACTATGTAGTTTCAGGGTGGCCTTGAACTCATGGTAATCCTCCTACCTCTGCCTCCCGAGTGCTGGGATTAAAGGCGTGTGCCACCACGCCCGGCTAAATTTGGCCATTTCTATCTTATAGAAGTAGTATTAGGGTTAGGGGAGAAGGCATGCATAAAATAAGTGCTCTGGGCAGGAGAGATGGCTCAGAGATTAATGCACTTGCCTGCAAAGCCCAATGACCTGGGTTTGATTCCCCAGTACCCACATAAAGTCAGATGTACAAAGTGGCACATGAGTCTGGAAGATGTTTTCAGCAGTTGGAAGCCCTGGTGTGCCCATTCTCTCCGTTTCTCTTCTCTCTATCTCTCTTTCTGCTTGAAAATAAATAAATTAAAATTAAAATAAGTGCTCGGCAAATAGTAGCTAGCAATCATTACTAATGGGGTTGGCCTAGCATTCTGTCGTGACCTCCCAGCTGGTCCAGGCTTCTGGACACACAGAAAGCTTCCATCTGGGCAGGGACTGAGGCAGAAGAATGGAAGTGAAAACCTGCATTGGATCATTGTTTCTGAAATACTTTAATTTCCCTTCTCATTAGCCTCCTGCTTCTATACCACAAGACTCTGCAAATACATTATACTTAGTAGTCCAGCCTTCCAGGAAGGTGAGTCTCTTCCTCTGGAGGGTGTGTTCATATACAGGCCTATCTGTGGGAATGTGTTTGCAGAGTATGTGTGTGCATGTCCCAATGAGCTGTCCTCATCCTGAGCAGCTGAGCAGCTTCTGTTAAATGGCTAACTAAATGTAGGGGCCAGCGAGGAGAAATGCCTTTCAGGTTCTGTCCGGAAAAAAAGAGTAGTTCTAAGGCTCAGAGAACACTGGACTGGGGGACTTTGTTAGGCTTTTTGTAATAAGAAAAGTATAGGGACAGAAATGCAGAAAGACCACTCATCCTTAGTAGGCTAGCTGAGGTTCTGATGACCGATACAGGAGAGGTGCGTGAGGCAAGGGTTATTACCCGAAGCTGAAGGCATGACCACACTAGAAAGACACAATGCTGGTGATGGTCAGTCAGCCACAGGTGGGGGGCTCCTGGATGGAGGCAGCCATCATGGTCCACTTGAACCGTGTTCCAAGCTCAGCTCAGAGCTCTTGTATGGATCCAGAACCCTAGTGATGGGATCCTAGGGCTCATGTTCATCTTTTAACTCGTGTGGGAGAGGACAGAATGGGGTTCCTGGAACTACAGTATGAAGCCATAAGCTGCCACAGAGCAGGATGGGGAGTTGGAATAATATAAAACCGTGGAATGTGGGCAGGTCTGGGACTGGGTGTTTGAAGGAGCTTAGGGCAAGTTTTCCAACTTTCATTCATCTCCTTCCCATGCTGCAGTACAAGGACATATAAATGTCCACAGGCACCATGTTTACATGGCTTGTTATTATATCACAAAAATTCTACATACTGCTGACAGTACATCTAGTGATTCACAAAACCACCACCTTCGGTCATGTACTAGGGTTGACGCTCATGTATGTGTCATAATTGTCTATGTTAAGGGGTGTGTGTTGAAGAGAGAGACATGGTTAGAGGTGGTATTTCCATTCACATTGCATGAGGGGTGTGGTGTGTGTGTATGAATGTGTGCACATTAGGAATATACTTTGGGGACCTTGTATATGAGCCAGGAATCTGACATCTCTTCTCTTAAACATAAGCCTTCTTGATCCTTTGAATTTCTAGTCGGTATCCAAGAAGAACCCAAGCCCTTCCTTGAACTGCACTGTCTATGAAGAGGTAAGGTTCTGGAACAACTTCTGAGCGGGTTTAGTGTCTGTGACTATCCCTGAGACCTAGCCATGAGGGTATGCTTACGTATAGTATACCCTCCATCCAGAGTTGTAGGGGCTTTATGGCCTGTGTAATCAAATCTTCATTTTTGAAACAGACACTGAGGTCCTCAAAAAGTGGGAGTCTAATCCAAGGTCACCTTATGAGTTCAAGTTTGACCTTTGGACAACTAGGGTTCTAAATTAGGTCTGTTCCCAAGCTAGTTTCATAGTTATGGGCAAGAAACTAATACCCCTGTGTCTGTGGGGAGGGGGAAGAGGACCAGAGAGGGGAAAAGAAGTTACTCTAAATGTCTCTCTCTCTCTCTCTTTTGTTTTTATGAGGTAGGATCTCTCTCTAGCCCACTTTCCTGAAATTCACTATGTAGTCTCAGGGTGGCCTGGAACTCATGGTGATCCTCCTACCTCTGCCTCCCGAGTGCTGAGATTAAAGTCGTGATCCACCACCTTGCCTCTAAATAACTTTCTAAGGTTAACAAGTCATCAGCAGCCATTTGAAAATGTGTGATCTTAAGCTGCTGAGGTGGACATTGTTCTGGTAGCTAAAATGATGCCATTAGGCCTGAATAAGAGGAAGAAAGAGGGCCTCAACATTTACTGGGGGTTTTCTAACATATAAGGCAGCTTTCTAGCATTTGCACATGAATGCTGTAAGGTGTGTATAACCATCCCCGTCCTCCTCTTTTTGTTTTCAGTGCTGGGGATTGAAGGCTAAGCAGGCACTCTACCATGCGCTATGTCCTCAGCCTCTATACCTCCAATTTACATCACAGAAATTAAGGCATGGAGGGAGAGCACCCTGCCGTTGGCCTCATACTATACCCCCCAACCCATGGTGTGATGCAAATGTCTTTAGTCACAAGGAGAGGCTAGGTGGGTACTTGTGGGGATTCATGGCTCTTCAGTGATGGTCCAACATTAAGTGAACCAAACAGTCCATACTGAGTAGATTGGATGGGACGAGGCAATGTGGGGGACTATGAAGGAGCAGGAGAGTGACATGGGGTAGTTAACAGAAGTGATTCAAGTCCTTTCTTTACTTCAAACCAGTCACAGGCCCTGAGTTTTTCTCTTAATCTATAAAAAGGGAGTAATAACTTATACCCACAGGGTTATTTAAATGATCTTCCAGAGTGAAGACTTGACATTTCTTCTTGTTTTCTTCAGGTTGGAAAGAGAAGTTCCAAAGCTCACAATCCTGCCAGACTGAGCCGCAAAGAGCTGGAGAACTTTGATATTTATTTCCCATTGTCGTAGATGTTCTAGCTACTCTTTATACAAGAGCAATGACTTTGGAGATTGGACAAGAGATGATGCCCCATGAATCTCTGAGGAACTTCCCCTGGTCCGGAGCAGATATACAAATGTATTCATGATTTATATTTTGTTTTGAAAAAAGCATTTTTTTGAGATAAGATCTCACATAGCCCAGGATGGCCTCACGTTTGCTATGCAGCTGAGGATGACCTTGAACTCTTGATCCTCCTGCTTCCAGCTCCTAAGTACTGGGATTACAGGCATGCCTGGCATGAAAATGATTTTGACAGTCACTCAAAGAGCAGGTTTTTAAATATCTCAGATTACTTGTAATTTATAAAGTGCTATGTAGCTGTAAGGCAGAGATTCCATTTTCCCGGTTGTCTCTCTTGCTGCTTGCCTTCCTTGCTAATATGGAGTGGCTGCATTTCTCAACCTTCCCCTTTGAAAGTGGGGGCAATGAGATATGGTGCTGATGAAGAGGAAAAGGAAGCGGCCTTCATCCATGCAGTCTGGCTGTGAGCTGGCTGATGATTCTTGCTGGGGGTCTGGGTCTGTGTTCACTAAAATACAGGGAAATCCTTGCTCATATCCAGGCATTGCCTCTAGTCAGTTTGTCACAAGGGGGAAGGTACAGAGGTGAGAGTAGATGGTGATGCAAACCAAGCCCATCTCTGAGTAGAAAACTCACCCAGAGCACACAATGCAGTCCTGATAATTAATGAAGGCCAGCCTAGTCCATAGCACAATACCCCATCTATAAAGATATAGTATTACAAATCTATTTCAGCCTCTTCACTGAGAAGAGGCCTCTCATAAACTACAAATCTTGATGTGCTGCTCAGGGTACACTTTGGAGCAAGGGCTCAGACCATGCTAAAGAAGAGGCAACTGAGAGCCAATCACTATGCTAGGTTCCCTAATTTTTCAGGCAAGTCCCTTCAGCAAGGCTGTGGGGAGCAGAGCCATGACTCTGAGTGAGTTTAGGAAAGTGACCAGTGCGATGGGGAGAGGAGTTACTCAGAAACTCCAACAGGTGGCACTGGTTCTTGACTTGTTCACTCTGCCTGCACTTAGCATAGGAATTTAACATGAAAGTTTGATACTGTGTAGAGTCAGCCTAAATTTGTTGCCTGAATTAAATTTATGTATTTTCTTCATAGCTTGCATTTTTATTCTTTGCAGCAGCCAAACGACACTTGTGGGCCATCGGTTGACACACATCCGTTGACACACATTCTGCTAGAGGTGGATGAGCTCTCTGTCTTGTGGTAGTTTGAATGTAATGTCCTCTGTAGCCTTATGTGTTTGTGGATAAGCCTCATACCCAGCTGATTGTGCCTTTGGGATATGGAACTTGCTGGGAGGAGGTATGTGACTGGGGGTTGGACCTTGAGTTTAGTAGTCCAGCTCACTGGATGTTTAGAGATAGTTTACTCTTGTTGCTTCTTCCCAACTAATGTGACAAGATATGGTGCCTAGCTTCTGATCAGCCATGCCATGACGACATTTCCCCTAGAGACTGTAAGCTGAAATAAACCCTTCTTTCCATATGCTGCTTCTGCTCAGATAACTACTATGCTGAGACAGCAGAGAACCAGGCATCCGGGCCTATTCAGTCTCATGAAAGACAGCGAAGGTATGGATTTGCTTGTGCCTCCCCAATCCCTCTTCCCTGCATATGCCATAGAGAGAAGTGCAGACAGACCACATCTCAAAGCAAGTGTCAAAGGCAAACACCAGAGGAATAGATTTCAAAGGAGCCTGCAGTCTTGAGGCAGCTATTGGGAGCTGAGTTACAGTCAAAGAGCTTGGTAAGCAGAGGCAGCAAGAAACTATGTAAGAACAGTCCTGATGAACACCAAAGGCCTGCCACCAAGTTCTGCTGGCCTTGCAAGTATGTGCTGTGCAGATCTTGAACTTAGATGTATTTAAGGAGCATAGAAAATGCTATGGAGCCGGGCATAGTGGTGTACTTTAATCTCAGCCCTTGGGAGGCAGAGGGAGAAGGATGGCCATGAGTTCAAGGCCACCCTGAGACTACATAGTGAATTCCAGGTCAGCCTGGACTAGAGTGAAACCCTACCTTGGAAAACATACCAATAGCAACAAAAATCCTATGGGCTCAGGCTTTTGGGATGCTGTGTTCTGGAGTGTGCTGTGCACGACACCATCATATTATGTGTCTGTCTGTTGAGCTTGGGTCATAATGCCTCACAGAGACAATAATCCATAGAGTGAGCAGGCAGTAATTAAGGTCCTGTGGCATATGTAACACTTCCTGAGCCCCTGGGAGCCCCCATTCACCCAGACATTGCAGGCCACAAAAGCCATATGGATTCCAAGCCAGATCCAGGAAAGCAGAAGCACATTAGAAGACACAGGGGCTTTAAGGTGTGTGCAACACAAATGTGTCCCACAGTATTGTGAGTATCAGAAGTCCATAGTTCATCCGACAGGCAAGAGGAGAGGGCTGTGTCCTGCCTCACTTTGGAAATAGGATCATTCTATACTCAGACTGCCCATAAGAAAGGACTCTTTTTTGGGGGGCAAATATTGAGATCTTACATGAAAGAGGTATTTTAAGTGCTTTAAATATTTTTTGACAATTTCATACATTGATATATTTTGATCATATTTGCCCATTAGCCTCTCTTATTCCAGCACCATTCCCTCTCAACCCCTTCTTTTAAAAATTTATTTATTTTTTGTAAGGAGAGAGAGAGATTTGGCCAGGGCCTCTAGCCATTGTAAGCGAACTCCAGATGCATGCATAACTTTGTGCATTTGGCTTCACAAGGGTACCTGGGAATTGAACCTGGGTTGCTAGGCTTTGCAGGCAAGTGTTTTAACCCCTGAAACATCTCTCTAGCCCCCCTGAACCTTGTCTTAATTCTAAATTATTTACCCTCCCAGTTTCACACCCTTTTGCTTGCATGAGCTGTTTGGGGGGTTTATTTACTGGAGTATGGACAGCTCACCAGTGGTTACATAAGGGAAGAAAATGACTCCCCTCCCCAAGTAACCATTAACCACTAGCTCCTCAGGGAGGGGTAGACCCTCCCTCACCCATGATGGAATGTTGAATGGCCCAATCTTCAGCTGCTGTGAGTTCATAAGTGCAATGGCTATGTCATGTCCAGAAGACAGCATTTCACAGCACTCTTCCCCATCCTTCAGCCCTTACATTCTTTCCTCCTCCTCTGTCACAGGGTTCCCTGAGCCTTGGAGGTGGTAATACGATGTCCCATTTAGGAGTGAGCACTCAACAGTCACTTATTCTGTGCTTTGCAATTATAAGTGTCTGCCTGCTGCAAAAGAAGTTTCTTTGGCCAAGGCCGAGAGTAGCACTATGCTCCTTCCTAGAGGCAGCCACTGATGAGATTGTATCTTCTTCCAAAACTTTATGTCTAAATAAGCATATAAACATACATTTTTAAAATTCAACTGGCAGCATACAGTTCTGGACTTTGTTCTTGATACTTGATAATGTAGGTTAGATCCCATTCCATATTAGTATATTGGTTTTTGCTTTCTTTACACATTTGTCACTGCATGAGTATATTATCCTGTACTTAGCCACACTTGTTAAATGAATATTTAGGTTGTTTTCCATTTTTTATTTCAAATAATACAACAGTGAATGTCATTTTACATAGATCTGTGCATCCATGTGTCAAAATGTCTGTTGGGTTCATTTTTGTAGAAGATGATGACGATGTTGTGCAGGATGGTCTGTCCAGGTCCCCTTCAACAACATGTGACCTGAAGCAACTGTGTGAGCCTTGCGTTACATAGAAGCCACACGGACTCCAAGGCCAGGTGCAGGGGAGCATCCTTGGTAGAGTTTTGAGCTTGGAGAGGAAACAGTATGTGACAAATTGAGACAAGTACAGAGACAAATAGAGCAGGATGTTTGAAGCCTATAGGCTCTAAGAAGGGCCTCTGTCTGAGCCATCTATAGGCTTCAGAGTCCACATGGGGGAGGGCAGGAAGAGAGGTAAAACCTCAGCATGTCTGAGTCACTGTCAGAAATTCTGATGTGCTTCCTGCTGCAGAAGTACCTGGACTGATGAGGTCCAGGGGAGAGGTAGCAGCGGGCTTTTTTTTTTTTTTTCAGGTGAAATTTTCATAGGTAGAGACTTCAGGAGACTCAGGAGCATCCTGTTGTGATGGTGGCGCCTTCTGTGAGCCAGAGAGAACATGCACAAATCAAGTTAATGGAGCTTTGGAAGATTAGAGTCTCTTCAGTCTATGCTGGTAAGAGACAGGAAGTCAGGGCCAGGTACAACTGTCCCATCCTATAGCCTTGATGGAGAGTCTCCATGAGCTAGAATCTCTGCAAGGGCATACTAAATGGTTTAGTGCACCAAATCCAGGGGTTTCAAAAAAGACAATAGTGTCCTGCCTTTTGCAAGTTCCACTGAGTGACTACAATCTCTGCCCTTCCCATAGAAACAAGGCAAATATCAACATACTAGCCATTCAGGTGGGACCCAAGTACCTGTTAGACCTTCATGGTCCAAGGATTCTAAGGACTCCTCTCTTCCTGAGGGCTGTGAAGGGAAGAGGAAACCTGAGCTGCTGAGGAGGGTTAGCTTCCAGGAACAGTGTTGGAAGTAGAAGAAATCTTTGAGATACACATTGCAGTGAGTTAGAAAATGTTGGCTGAAGTAGGTCTTAGATTTCCCAATCAAGAGGTAGGAGACTTACAGCTGAAATTATGGATCCTAAAAATTCTGGAAATAGATGATCACTTCTGTCAAGAACCTAGCTGAGGAAATGCATTGATTTCTATTTACACTGTAGTTGAGGATGAGTTAGGGGTATGAGATCCCTTGGGTGGTAGGGGTGCTCTGTAGGATTAACTAGGCATGTGGTCACAGATAAGTAGAATAATAGAAACATTTTTAGAAGGCTTTGTGTGTATGTATGTATGTGCGTATGTATGTATGCATATTCATATGCACGTGCACACATGTGTGCAGGTGCATGTGCACATGACAAGACTCATAGTCATTCTGAAACTCAGAGCAGGGACCAATATCCATGACTTTTAAGCTTGAACAGTTTTGGCCCAAACACAAAGGACCAGAATGGAATGATCAGCAGCTCTGGGAATGTTACAAACAATATAGAATTGTCCTCAAGGCCAAAGGCAGTATCCCAGTGGACTAAGCAGTGGACCACGGTCTTGAAGTCAGGAGAAGGCAGATAATGATGAACTAGATTACATATCTGAACAAGTGTTTGCTGAGAACATTCTAGCCGCCTCCTGCTCTTTCTCTTCTGCCTTCTCTTCCTTTAAGATAGGGTTTTGTTATGTAGCTCAGGCTGGCCTGAGAGTAGCAATTCTCTTGACGCAACCTCCCTAGTGTCTGCCACCACATCTAACGCCATCTCCATCTTTTAAGGTTCAGCTCAAATTCCTCTTCATTCTGCTGTCCCTCAATGCAGTGACATATCCTACTTCCAATGGTGCAAAACCCCTTGCAACTCAACACATGATTGATTAGTAGCCGTGTATGTTTTCCCCTCTTTTTACAGTTGACTGCATCAATTGCATCACTCCTCAACCAAGAGATGAGATGACACATCTTTAGGGCTGGGGTGGTGCCATAAATGCATCTGAATTCCTAGTGTCCTGACCAGTTATGGATGAACAAAAGGTGTTTGGTAAATATTTACTGATTGATCTGTCATTCACAGATAAGTAGTGTACTAGAAACATTTTTAGCATGTGCATGTGTGTATATGCATAGTCATATGGGTACATGTGCATTGGTGCATGTGGCGGCCAGAGGTTGATGTTGGGTGTCTTCCTCAAAAGCTTTACACCTTACGTATTGAGACAGGGTCTCTCACTAAACCCAGAGCTCACCAATTCAGATACCCCAGCTGGCCAGCATGCCGGAGATCCTGTGTCTTCACCTCCCAAGTGTTGGGATTATAGGCAAGCCACCACACCCTAGCATTTAGATGGTGACAGGGATCTGAACTTAGGTCCTCCTGATTACATGGCAAGTGCTTTACCCACTGAGACATCTCTTCAGCCCCCTTTTAGAGTTTTTAAAAAAGTCTTTTTGAATGCATTACAGGGAGGGAATTTTGGGACAGATTTAAAAGCAAAAGTGCGAATGGAGTCAATCAATTTTATCAGGAAAGTGAAAATGGAGTCATAAATTAGATGTCGATTAAGGTTAATTATTTATGATTATTCAAGGTTTTAAAGAAACTCCGTGTAGTTCTTAGTACCAGAACTTCCAATTATCATCTCTCTATTTCTCTCTTTTTTTGTTTTTTTTTTCAAGGTAGGGTCTCACTCTAGCTCAGGCTGATCTAGAATTCACTATGTAGTCTCAGGGTGGCCTCGAACTCATGGCGATCTTCCTACCTCTGCCCCTCGAGTGCTGGGACTAAAGGCATGCGCCACCATGTGCAGCCTCAATTATCATCTATTGACCATAGGCAGAACTTCTCTAAATCTCAGCTTCTTCAACTCTCAAATGTGAATGACAACACTTTTTCCAGAGGTGTTTTAGGATGGAAGAGAATATGTTTGTCAGTGTTTTATAAACTGTAAGCCTCTATATAAATGCTAATTAATATGATCACTATTATTACTTAATGGTAAATTCTACAACTAAGGCATCTGCTTAATACTATAATAAAACCAGTATATTGTAGCTAATGGCACATTTTCTTGATATTAAATAGTTGGTTAATTTTCAATTGTTTTGTCAAGTCACCGTTTTGGTGTTGTTAGGTTTTGTGAGTGTGTGTATGTGTGTGTGTGTGTGTGTGTGTGTGTGTGTGTATGTCTGCATGCATGTGTAAAATATGTAGGGTATATTGTATATATACACATATATAACATAACATCTATGTGTATATGCACTTCAGTGTTTGAGTTTATAAACTCTTTTCTGGCCAAGTGTTAAGAATAATCGATATAAGACATTATCAAATCAATTAGAAATGTTCAGGCTTTAGCTACACATACCAAGAGGTGTGGAATGAGTGAAGTTTAAGCTCCCCAGCCATGGAAATCTAGGACTTTTAGATTTCTAGTTTCTCACTTTTTGGGTGTTGGGAAAGAGAAAAATTTCTCACCTTCTGAGGTTTCTGCACAGAGCAGTAGATGGTGTTTGAGCTCTCTTTCCTCTGAGGAGCTGGGGTCTTTCCCTGTAACAGACCAGTATCAGACTAGTGGTAATCACCAGATGAGCTTCACCCTCCACACCTGAGGACAGGGGATGTCCCACCAAGCTCTGGCCTTGTTTGGAGGTTGGGAGCCTGGTGTCATGGGAAAGTGCTTCTGGGTTCCCACCCCTATCTTATTAATGGCCAAGGATAGGAGCTGAGGAATGAATGTCCCCATTCCAAGGATGTCAAGGGTTGGTAAACATGGCTGTAGCTAGGACTCTGTGTCTGTATGTCCCTGGTCCTGTTCCTAACCCCAGACCCCTAGTTTGGAAGAACCTGTCACCTAGGATCTCAAATGGAAAACCCATGTTTTTCCTACAAGTGCAAAGAGGATGAAGGTGCTTTGATCAGAAATACTCACATGCAAACCAAGGGCCACTTGCACATAATTCAAGTCCCTTTCAGCCTCACACTTAACCACTGTGTCATCTGGGGTGACATCATACTCTGCTTGCCCCTGAGAGGCCAGCTCCCGAGTGTCCAAGTCGTACACCTTTTCTCTTCCATTGACAGTACTGTGCGGTTCAGTCCTCTCTTCATCCTCCTCCATTGTGGCATTGCTGTCAGAGCTAGAATCCGTGGTGGGCCTAGGCCAATGCCTCACAGTCTTAGGGGGAGTGTTCAAATTCTCATATGGTTGCGAGACAAGGCTGTATATGCTGTGGTCAGCTTGGGCTTCTGGAACACATTGTGTAAGGTTTACAATCCACTTTCTTGCTTTGCGTCAAGGCCCCGACCTGCTCTAACTTCTATCCCAGATGAGGCCTCAAGGATTGAAGGGGTCTTCTAGTCTTCTGTCTTCCTTTAAGGGGTTCCATTCTGCTCTCCCTGCCTTCTTTTTAAGCACTTATTATCCATTTGATCAGTATTCATCAATATGGCTGATGGACTTAGCAGCTGCTAGTGAGCAGAGCTAGCCCAGCAGGGAGGATACAAAGGCCAAGTAGACCTGGCTGAGGAGTATGCTGTCTAGTTGGTGGGAAGGGGCGTCATATCCACATGTAAATGATTATTGTAATGTGAGCTCTGATATGTATCATGTGGAAGGTATTAGGGAAGTGCAGAGATGAGGCCACATAGCCTCAGGATAGAAGAACAGGAGGAACTCAAAGGTGGTAGATGGTGTCTCTATTTTCTGAATAGAGAAAATAATTCCATCCTCATGGTAGGCCACATTCAAGTGATGGCAGTCAATGCCCCAAGAACCTGGGAGTCCCCAGAGGACAGACAGTCCCTCCTTGTTCTGGTCACCATCTCTAAGGGATCCATCTTTGGTTGAGAATTTTGTTCCCAAACCACCTTCCTTTAGCATATTGCATTCAAACTTTCACAGGCATATGATCACCCATGGATCTCATCCAGATTTGGGTATTCAGTAGGAGTGCCCATGAGCCTGCCTTCCTAACAAGCTCCCATGTTGATGGTGCCCATGTTTCTGGCTAGCAGACCACCCTCTGAATAGCAGACCCTCTGCTAGGTAGTAGCTAGGCTTTGGAGCTTCCATGTGGACCAGGGCCCCCATAGCTTTGTCGCTGGTGATATTACCTGATGGGTCAGCTGGGGCCTCTGCTTGGCAGGAACTGAAGACTAGGGTTGGACCTGAGAAACCAAGTTAAAGAGGGTTACCAAGAGGACTGTGAGCAGCAGCAGAAGTTCTGAAGACACAATCAAGGAGAGAGTTTGTGGAGGGGAAATCTTAATGTGAGCCTAGGACAGTGGGAAGCAGTGACCAGAGCCTTGGAGGCTGTGAGCTTCCAGCCATCTCTCTGGAAGACAGAGCTTTAACTCTTCTAGAATTAATTCTCCCAGGAGCCTATGTGTTCTAGATCCTACTATTAGGGGAAATTCTCCATTCCCTTGCTAAAACTAAGATTCTAGAGGGAGCTGTCGGTGACAATAGCTTATTCCCTTGTCTCCAGTGGATGGGCCCAAGCAACAGCCACACGATTTTAACCTGGCCAATCAGAGATATCTCTAACGTCTTTTCAAGTTGAATAGGAGGGGAACATCTTTTTCCTTGTGTGGGAGCTATTAGTATACCTGTGCCTGGAACAATCCATTAGTTGCTATTCTGTGGTAAACCTCTCCCTGTCACTCTTGGCTCTCAGCTGGCTGCAGTGGGGGTTAAACTGTCTCAGAAAGGGCAATAAAGATGAGAGATGGAGAGCTCAGGGGACCTTTGAGCCTCTGGCAACATTTTCAATTAAGGCTAGTGAGTCATGAAGTGATAAATGTCCTATACCCCTTAAAAATCATAGGTAATTTGAATTGATTCACAGCTATTTAGATCTGAAGAATCCTCATTAACACCCATTCTCCCCATTTCTCTGAGAAGAAACGAGGCCTTGAAAGAGAAGGAGTAACAAGGGTTTATGTGAGGACAAAGAAGCCTCCGAAAGTCTCAAGCAAATGGGTTCTCACTGGCAGATGCAGATCTTAGAACTCTCCATGGTTTCTTCTGTCTCCAAAAGCTGACTGCGCAAACTCCAAGGAGCAGAAGGATGAAACCCGCCAGGGGGAGTCCAATCAAAAGAGACCAGTTCCACTCAGGGCCTTTGAAGAGCAAATGATAGGGTATTAATATCTTAGTGACAAAAAAAGATTGGAGGAAACGACGGAACATAATGGCCATCTTACCTGACCCTGGAACTCCCACGGTATTGCGTAAAACACTTTTTCCCTTTCTTCCTTCCCTCTCTCCCTGTTTTCTTTCCTCCCTCCCTCCCCTTTCTCATTCCTCTCCCTCCCTCTTCCTTCCTCCTTCCCTTCCTCCCTTGCTCTTTGAAACAGGATCTCATGTACCTCAGGTTGATCTAGAACTAGCTATGTAGCCAAGGATGACCTTGAACTTCTGATTTTCCTGCCTCGCCTCTACTTATTAAATGCTGGGATTATTGGTGTGCACCACACTTGGTTTATGTAGTGGGGTCAAATCCAGGGCTTTGTGCACATCAGGGAAGCACCATACCAACTGAGCACATCCCCAGCTCCCTAACATACTTCATTCATTCACCATTTTTTTTTGTTTTTTTTTGAGCAAGCGTTCTAAGCCAAAAGTTGTCTAGCATCAGAGAGTTTTAAGTATCTGACCTGGGATTTGAATGCAGGATGTTAGTCCTAATGTCCCCTCAGCCACTATTCTACTGTCCCTTTCTGTAAATGAGATGAGAGGAGTTATAAACTGGAGGTAGAAAGAGTCCAGATTCCTACTGATGCAGACTCTAGATCTATCTGCCAGACTCAGCCTGACCGAGCCTTGTCAATCCCAAGTAGGTCTCCCCTTTCCTGCTTCCCCTTGGAAACAACAGAGGATAGAGCTTAAGGTTCCAGTCCTGCCTTTCTTGTGTGACTTTGGGCAAGTCCCTTATCCTCATGAGTCTCCATTTCTTTATAGAATGAGGAATACTAAGAATATCTGTTTTTTTAGGATTGTTATAAGGATCAATTGTGCAAAATTGCACCGAGATGTAGCATATTTACACTTATTAAGAACCATTATGGCTTCCTTTCTCGTCTCCTCTCATGCAGCCGTGTTCCCCTGGTCTGTATGTATCCTTTTAGCAGCTTCCTCTAACTTCTCCATAGACTTGAACTCTGCCCTATCTGGTCTGAAAGCCATAAGACATAGATGAGCTTTTATTGTTTTTATTTTTTTTCCAGGTAGGGACTCAGTCTAGCTCAGGCTGACCTGGAACTCTCAAGATGGCCTTGAATTTACAGCTGTCTTCCTACATCTGCCTCCCAAGTGCTGGGATTACAGGCGTGCCACCAAGCTGGCTATATAGGAGCCTTTGACCTGTGGCTGGTGTTACTGAAAAACTAACTAAATTTAAATGCCAAAACAGCTATTCAATTCCTTCGTGAGAAACTGATAAGTATATTTGGAATAACTTGGGTCATATAAGTCTATTTTTGAACTGTATATTTTATGAAATATGAATGAGAGTAAATACTGATGAAAATTTAGTATCTGAATTGAGTTGTGCTATAAAATACATGCTGACTTTTAAAGACAATAATTTTGTATTGAACTTATGTAAAATATTGATATTTTGGACATATTAAATTAAATGAAAAATACTGTTAAAATATTTTCTTTCTCCTCTTTCTTCCTTTTTAAATGTTTTATTTATTCACTTTCAAGCAGAAAGAGGAGAGAGAGAGAGAGAGAGCGCGCGCGAGCACCAGGGCCACCACCTTGTGGGCCTGGCTTAAGTGGGTCCTGGGGAATTGAACCCAAGGCCTAAGGCACTGGAGGCAAGTGCCTTAACCACTGAGCCATTTCTCCAGCTCTCATCTTTCTTCCTTCTTATCATCTTTCCTTCCTTCTTCCTTCCAGAATACTTTCTTCTTTTTTTCTTTTCTTTTCTTTTCTTTCTTTCTTTCTTTCTTTCTTTCTTTCTTTCTTTCTTTCTTTCTTTCTTTCTTTCTTTCTTTCTTTCATTCCCTCCCTCCCTTCTTCCCTTCCTTTCTCCTTTTCTTCCTTCCTTTTTTTTGACAGGGCCTCTTGTAGCTCAAGTTGGCCTCCATCTCTTTATGTAGCCAAGGATGACTTAACTTGTGATCCTCCTTCTTCCACTTCCCGAGTGCTGGGATTCCAGGTATACACCACCAGGGCCTCGTGCATGCTTGCTTGATAAGCACTTATCAACTGAGTTATATCCACAGCTCTTTTGAAGATGACTTCAATTTGTGATCCCCCTGCCTTAGTCTCCAAAATGCTGGGATAACAGGTGTACATCACTATGCTTGTCTCTTTTTGCCTTTTCTAGAAGGACTATTAGAACATTAAAATTACATATGTGCTGCTCTAAGGGCTCTCCCCACACTCCACCAGACTTTCATGAAGGACTCAGAACCCGGACTCTGGGCTCCAGGGCTCTGTAGCCTGAGTCAGGAGAGATTGAAAGTACCTGAACAGATGGTCCAAGAGAGATACTGGCTGGAGCTGTTGCTGACAGGGTTGCTGGCTGTGCATGTGAAGTTGGGATGACCTTCACCACTTTTCCAGGAGATGTTGAGCTGTGGTCCCGTTTGGGCTACTTTGGCTCCCTTCTGCGAGGCGGTCCATGTGTATGTCACATTGTTTCCACCGTTGTCCACCGTGCAGGTCAGGGTGATCGTGCAGCTCCCATCCTTGGAGTGCACTGGGCTGGGGATGACTGTTGGTTTCTTCAGCCTCTCTGTGGGAGAAGAAGGGCAGAGTCAGTTCGGAGCCAGGCCTATCCACTTCATTCACCGAAAATGTACTCGTGAGAGCGTGCTGTGCCCCCAAGAGCCACAGGCAAAGTGTGTACATCTGGTTTTCTCTCAGGCATCTTCACTTCTTTGGACTTGATATTCAAGTTGAAATAAGGCAATTAGTGAAAAGGGAAATAAGAAAAAATCATCTTATTTCATACACTGTACTTACAGTGAAAAATGAGCCAATCCGTGACCAGAACTAAGCTCATTTCTACACACTCCATGTGGTCTAACTTATTTACTTACCAGACAGAAAGGCATACACAAAGCATGACACAGCGTTAATAAACATTAGCACTTTTTTTTTTTTGAGGTAAGGTCTCTCTCTAGCCCAGGCTGATCTGGAATTCACTATGTAGTCCTAGGCTGGCCTCAAACCCAAGGCCACCTCTGCCTCCCAAGTGCTGGGATTAAAGTGTGGCCACCATGCCTGGTAGTACATTTTCTTTCTTTCTTTTTTTTAACTGCCACTGGAAATGAACTCCAGATATGCACCACTTTGTGCATCTTGTTTTACATGGGTACTGGAGAATCGAACCCAGGTCTTTAGGCTTTGCAAGCAAGTGCCTTTAACCACTGGACCATCTCTCCAGCCCCATTAGCACATCTTAAATATTTCTTTTCTCCCCCACCCAGGTAGATTCTCACTCTATCCCAGGCTGTCCTGAAACTCACTCACAACACTCCTACCTCAGCCTCCTGAGTGCTGGGATTAAAGATGTGTGCTTGACTTTTAAGTGTTTCTTTTAAGACCTATCTAGAATTCCTTTAAATTAATATTTAAATAAAGATTACATTACATTTTGTTATTGAACAAAAAAGTTATTTTCAATAAATGGCAAGACTGGCTTTGTTCTCAGTCTGTTATTTTTATGTAATTTTCTTGCTGGTTCTTTCAGTATTTAAGCCACTATACACAAAGGGCATGAACACGAGCAGCTTGCTGCATACTTTGACTAGACCACGGATAGATGGTGACTGTTACCACAGGTGCCTAGACACCAACAAACTCAGGCAGAGACTAGGTTGACCATATCTGAATAGTAAATATGCTGGTAGAGTTAAACTACACAAAATGTCACCAAGCTCTGATGAAGCCCAGGATTCAGGCATTTTGTGTCTCCTCATACTCTTGGGACTTAAATGGCCCAATGTCTCAGAGATATAGTGTCTTTGGACACCAAGGACCTCTCCTTTGTTTATTCTGATTCTATCCCAGTCAGCTCCAGCCTTATTAAAAAAATAATGGTCCATGGATGGGGAGATGGTTCAGTGGTTAAAGACACTTGCTTGAAAGCCCGATGGCCCAGGTTTGATTCCCTAGTGCTCACATAAAGCCAGATGCACAAAGTAGCGCATGCATCAAGTTCATTTGCAGTGTCAGGAGGCCTACCCACACTCTCTTGCAAATAAATAAATAAAAATAAAAAATGATAATGATCCTATAAAAGTGAAGATTGGAGAGCTCCTGGTTCCATCTGAGATTCAACACAGGAAGACAAAAAATAGTGGTTTTTGTCCTAACAGGAAACCTAGAACAAAGAGTACCTTGGTAGGTAGATTTTGCCCAGTTGATGGTTGCAATTTTCTCTCCTACGAATTCACTGCTATGAATTGAATAGCTGTTGCTGGGCTCTGAGGCATCTTCATAGGTGGAGAGGCCCCAGAGATGAGGAGGGAGGGGAAGGCAGCAGAGGAGAAATCTTTTTAGAGAAATAAGCTAGTGCTGGGTATTGTGCCCAGAGACTCACTGTAGATGAGCAGGGTGATATGCCTGACCGTGGTGTCTTCAGAGGCCCCTGAACACACGTAGGCACGGTAGGTGCCAGCATCCTCCATCTCCAGCTGACTGATCTTCAGGGAGTAGTCCTGGCCAGATACCCATATCCTGCTGTCTTTAGGACCCTTGGGCTTAATAGGATCTGCTGTTGCTGCTTCTTCCCATTCCTTGCTGATAATAGACGTGTTAAACATCCAGACAACGTTCTTCACATACTGACTGGTTGAGAGTGCCAGGGGTAGGGTGAACGGCTCCCCCAGGATCCCCACCATGGTCTCCCCCATTGTTTTTCTTCCAGAGGCTCCTGGATTTGCATCTAGAGACGAGACATTGCAGCTTTAGTCACTGTCCTCACCGCCCTTGACTCTCAGCTAACCTGAAGAGGAGTGGAGTCCTCCATCCTCTGCTTGTCCTCCCAGCCCTCTGCTTTGATGAGGCATCTCTTCTGTTTCCCTGGGACCACGCTGAGGCCACCTGCTCTGTGTGTCTTGTCTACTGCCTACTCTAGCCCTTCTCCCATCTGAGGAGACTTCAGGGGACGTATCCACCCAAGCAAAGCTCAATCTGAACCTCTCCATCCAAATTCCCTTTTCCTCCTGTATTCCACCCATGGAGTGTCTATCAGTGTTTTGAGATACTCAACTTCTCCCAGCCTCTCCCAGGTTCCTGAACAAAGGATCTTTGTGGACTTGCTCACTTACTTCTCCACACCATCTGTGACCTACCAGAAACCTGGATTCTCACTGCTTCTGGAGTCCCCGGGAAGGTCTGAGTGGAGCCAGTTACCTATACAGAACTTCCAGGCATGGATGGGGCGGGAGCTGCTCTGGCTGATGGGGTTCCGGGCTGTGCAGGTGTATGGCAGGTCTGAGTCACAGGTTCTTCGGGAGATGGTGAGGAGGGAACCACCATGTAGTTCAGAAGAATGAGTACCATGTTGGGTCCAGCTGTATTGGACATCATTCTTTGCCCCCTTCACAGTGCACAACAAGCTGATGTTGCAGGAAGCGTTCTCAGATAGGTTCACAGATTTCATGGCAACTTGAGGCTCCTGTAGCTGCTCTGAGGGAACAACAGTATTGAGAAAACACTCAGATTTCTTTGTTGGAAGGAAAAGACTGACAGAAGAAGAAGAAGGAGAAGGAGAAGGAGGATGATAGAGAAGCTAGAAGCAGCAGGAAGCTCAGCATTACTTGTTCTTGGTTCCAGGCCCAGGGTTGCCCAGGGACCAGGAGTGGGGTTTTCACCCCAAAGTGCATGAAGACAGTGCTGCCATTGAAGACACTGTCCAGAAGACAGAGCATGGAGCCAGAGAGGATTATTCTTGAGCCTAAAAGTTTAATAGGAAATTGTCCTGCAGATTTTAGGTTTGCTTGGGACTTATGACCCTTTTTTTTCCAATTACTTTCAGAAATGTCTATCTTATTTCTGAGCCAACACTGTGTTTTGTAAAAGGTGAAAGATTTCTTTTTTTCTTTTTTCTTTTTATTTATTTGAGAGAGAGAGAGAGAGAGAGAGAGAGAGAGAGAGAAAGAGAGAGAGAATGGGTGAGACAGGGCCTCCAGCCAATGCAAACAAACTCCAGACACACGCACCACCCTGTGCATCTGGCTTTACGCGGGTACTGGGGAATCGAACTCAGGTCCTTCTGCTTTGCAGGCAAACGCCTTCACCACTGAGCCATCTCTCCAGCCGTGAAAGATTTCTATGATCTGAAGAGAATCCAGAATATGCCATTGTGGTTTGGAAGCAGATAATGTGTCTTGTTTTACAGATTCACAGCTGGTCCAAGATTCGCCTCAGAGTGAATTGTACAAGTTTCATTCAGTCATGATTTAAATGATATTTTGGACTAGAGTTGAGTGGGAATGGCCTATTGGGATAGGGTGAGGGATCTAAGAAAGGGGGAGTTAATTAGGATTGAATTGTGTCCTTCCAACATTCATATATTGAAATCCCAACTGCTACTATGTCAGAATGGTACTGGGTTTGCAGACAGGACCTTTAATGTGGTGATTAAGGAAAATGGGGCTGCTAGCGTGGGCCCTGATATAGTACGACTGGTGTTCTTTGAAGAAAGATTAGGACACAGATATGAAGGCAGACACAGAGGACAAGGAGAGACGCCTCTAGCAGTGTATACTTTTAGACTTTGTAACTCAACTCCAGGAATATAGCACATAGAGTTTTCTTTAGAATATAACCTACTCACACATATATGTGCATAAGAATATCGAGGACAATTGTATTTATGAAAGAAAATATTGGATAATTTTTTTGTGTGTGTTTCGAGGTAGGGTCTCGCTCTAGTCCAGGCTGACCTGGAATTCACTATGTAGTCTCAGGGTGGCCTTGAACTCACATCGATTCTCCTACCTCTGCCTCCTGAGTGCTGGGATTAAAGGCGTGCGCCACCACGCCCAGCTGGAAAGAAAATATTGGAAGCAACTAATTGCCTACTAGTCAGTTATAGGAATTATAGTAATTAAAAAATAATGATTTTATGGCTGAAATGTTCAATCCTGACACCTATGTATACAGAATTGGAAAATAACCAAAATAGTAGTTGTATTTATCCTGATTTGACAAATTGTCAAGGAAAAAGAAAACTTGTTTTTGAAAACAAAAGATAATTGCTATAAATATAGCATGCACGAGGCCTTGAAGTTAATTCCCAGCAACAGAGGGTTGGTGTGTCAAAATTCACTGAGCATTCTGGAACTCACCATAGACTTGCAGCATGAACTCCTGAAAGATAGAGTATGAATTCTTTGTGTTTATCTGGGCTCTGTAGGATCCCACATCATCCTGGCTTAGGTTACTGAGGTACAGGGAGTAGCTCCAGCTGATGTTTAGTCGGCCCCGGTAGCTTTTGTCCAGAATTTGAGGATCTTCGTTGGGACGTACTAAAACAAGAACCGCTTTGGAAGCACTCCAGATGACTTCCTCAACCTTGGTGTCTCCTGAGATGTTTAGAGGAATAGTGACAGAACCTCCTAGGGTCCCTTGCACCTCTATTTGGGCTGCATCCTTTCCAGAAGCTCCTAGTCCTGAAGAAACAGGAGAGGGACTTGAAGGAGCATCTGGACTCTTCAAGCCAGCTTTCATTCATTCATTCATTCATTCATTCTTTCACTCAATAAACATGTATTTGACATAAATACCATATGCTGAGAAATGAAATGAAATTCTTGACCTCCTTTTTCTAGGCCCATTGCCTGTCAACATTATCTATCCAGCCATTCATCCATCTATCAATCTACCAAATTTTTTCCCATGAAAGTAGTTATAATAATTAATAAAACAGACCTTCTAAGTTTGTGTTTTAATTGAAGAATTAGCCTTGTGATTTTGGGTGAACTTATGAAGTTTTCTGAGAAACAGTTTTCTGATCTATAAAACTGAAATGCTCATCATGGCTGTATCAGCTATCTCAATGGATATGGCAAAAATTAAATGAAAGCAGGTTGCTGTGAATTGTGAAGAACTATTTACAAAGTAAATATTATATACAAAATAAAAATGGCATCTCTTTAAAAATAAGATGAGTAGATGGATACCTGGAAGGATGGAGAGATAGACAGGTGAGAAACACAGCAAGTGAGGTAAGGATAGAACCTAAGTGCTGAGTGAGGATGGAAGGCCGTTAGTAAGAGACCAGGGGAATGGAATTCCCTGGTAGGATCTGTTCCAGGTCAGCATACTAAGCATATGAGTGTCACTATAAAATTCATTTTTTTGAAGTTGGAGGATTTTTTTTATGTGTGTGTTCAAGTGTGAGTGTAGGCACGTGTGTGCCATGGCAAGCATGAGTGAACACTCTTCGCTGTCAGTCTTCACCTTGCATTGTTTGAGGCCGAGGGGTCAGGCTAGCTGGCCCATGGGCTTCTGGGGATTCTCCTGTCTCTACCTCCCATCTCACTGTAGGAGTACTGGCATTACAGAAGCACACTACCATGTATGGCTTTATGTGGGTTCTGGGGATCTGAACACAGGTCCTCATGCTCACATGGCGAGCGTTTTACCCACTGAGCCATCTGTCTCTCTCCAGCCCATTGGAGAATATTTATACCAAGGTGTCAAGACCACATGAAACCTCTTCACCTTTTCCTTAGCCTCCTTTCCTCGTCGTTTTCCAGGGAATCTCAGATTTGACAAAGTCAAGTTTTGGGAGTTATTAGCATTGATCCACTCTTGATTTTCTCATCTCAGACAGGACCCACATTCCTGATAAACATTGTTGTCAAAGCTTTTAAGAGACTGGTGTTTGGTCAACACAACTCGTTTTCTTTCTGTGGTTATCTGTTGGGCGACCCTAGCCTGAATTCTGTATCACAGGGCTTCCGAGGCTTGATAGACTGAATTAGATTGGTTTGGGAGCCATGCTACTCAAGGAATCCTGGATGGAAAAACATATTGAAAATCAGAGAAAGAGAAGAGGCATTAGGTACAGCCTGGAAGAGGGTAAGGAGGCTGAGGTAAACTTCAACAGAGGTAGACTCCGGAGGAGACACCCTGATGGATCCAGGCCCTGGGAGTGCTCTGTTTAGACTGAGCACCAGCTGTGAAGGGAGGACCCTGGGCTGGAGACCTGGGTGTGAGGAGAACAACAGATTCAGGGGGTGGAAACTGAGTTGGTATGAGGCTGGTTTGAAATTTCTTACAGTTGCTAAGTGTATGTTAAGTGCTTTATATAAATCACCTGATTTCATCCTCAAAATTACCCTATAATTAGATCCCTTTGAGAGACAAGTTGCTGAAATTTAAAGACTTTAAACCCTTTTCCTAAAATGAGAAGATGGATTAATTGTAGTCAGGTGCCCCTGGAGAATAAAAGCCAGGAGTACTGACTTCCCCTGTCTTGGAAGCCTAGAAGATGCTGGGTGTTGGTTGGGTAATTATGATGTGCTTTGAATTCATATCTCCTCACATCAGAGACAAAAAAAACTTCACAGACTATGAATAGAGGGAAGCAGGATGTGGGTTCTGTAGGCCAAATTCTGTTGCAAAAAACAGTATTATGTAGCTCCCAGTACAGTGACTGTGCCCCAGCCATCTTCTCTGACCCCCACCATTTGACAAATAATGGAAGAGGTTTCAAAGATGGCAAACACTGAATGTGACTACGCATTCCTTGATAGTTTGCATAGGGTGTGCATAAAGCTGTTATTACTGTGATAATGATCATAGCTTTCATCAACTATGGGCCACTTTATATATATATATGTTCTGTATATTTATGTATAAAAATATATATTTTCATATAAATATTCTGTATATTTATATATAAAGAAAAAATTTATAATTTAGAATTTAGAAAAGAGCCCACTGTGATACATTTTACTAACTATACATAATAAATAGAGGCTTACATATGATGGGCAAGGATTTAATTTCAAACACTCCTGATACTAAAAATGTCTTTTCACCCCACTGCTTCATAAGCTCCTAAAATGACTCTTTTGGACTGCAAAAGATTCACTCTGTTAGACTGGGAAGTGAGACTCGACGTCCCTACAATCAGTGGGCCAAAGAAATTCACTGCATGGATTGTTTGAGATTCAGATGACATTGGATGTAGTTTCAGATTCACACAACCAGGAATACCTGTAGTTTTGGATAAGGGTATTTTCTGTGTTTCTGTGGTAAACAAGGGTGAAATTGAAAGTAAAAAGCAGTCAGAGCCGTCCACCCACCCATACCCGAAGCTGGTTTTTCTTGAACTCCCCTCATCGCTTCCCCCAAGCCCCAGTGTTCTCAGGTGTCTACTGCTACCTGGACCATCCTCCCCGAGGCCCTGGGAAAGGCAGAAACACAGAGGGAAGGTAGCCACTACAGTCCTATGTGCCTTCCATTTCAGGTGTTGGCCAGCTCTGCTGGACAGCGGGGAGTCCCACCATACAGCTGAGAGATTCCCCAGAAACAAGCAGGAGTTGACTCTCAGAATCACCTGGCCTAGGGCCACCTGACCACATGATGTCTCAGCAATGACAGGAAGTAGAAAACAGCTCTAGCAGTTCTCCAGTTCCCTAGAAAATCGTGAGGTGGTTTTATATCAGGAGAATTTTCTTGGATTCCTTATGTGGGTTTATCTGCTCTGTATCAGGAACCAACTCATTAACCTTTTTAAAGAAGGAAACTGTGAGGGTTAAGGGAATAGACCTTGAGCTCAGAGTTATTTGAGACTGGCTAGAATGTCACTTTCTCATTCATGGTGCATGAATGTATACACACACACACACACACACACACACACACACACACACACACACACACACATGCACAGACCTCAGAATGAAGCAGACCCGCAGAGTAATTGCCACAAGGACATGGCCAGCCTCAGAGAACACGGGCAGTAGGTGGTGATGGTCACAGTGTGGACTCACCTGGGAGCAGGAAGAGGAGAGGAGCCCACAGAACGGAAGAAAATATCTGAGGTCCCATCTTTAGTAGCTTAGCAGAGGAAGGCTCTGGAGCCCGGTTCCAGGAACGACTTGGGAGGCCTGCCATGATGGTGTGCTTTCAGACCTCAGGCTGCAAGAGGAAACACTTACCACAGCTTCCGTGTGTGTGTGTGTGTGTGTGTGTGTGTGTGTGTGTGTGTGTGTGTGTGTGTGCACGCACGTGCGCACGCGCATGCTCAGGCACCCAGGACGAGCTGTATATATTGAGCTCTACAGAATCCTGTCGTCTGCTCAGGCTGAGGGTCCAAGTACTTTCAGAGCCTTTGGGGGTTTAGTGTTGAGCATAAGGGAGTTGGGTTGTGAACTTGGCCCCTGAAGATGACTGCAGAAGCATCCACGCCCTTCCTTGCATGATCCCTGCGTGCAGACTGGATTTAGTGAGTGCATTAGCTTCTGGTGAACAGAATGTGGCAGAGATGTGATGTGCCATTTCTGAATTTAGGAGACACCCCGATGGATAAAGGCTGTAGCTTTCATTTTGGGTTCTCTCTCTCTTATCTTCTTCTCTCCTTCTCTCCCTCATTCTCTCCTTTCTCTCTCCTACCTCACTCTAGAGAAGCCAGTTATTATGGTGTAAGCTACCTTGTGAAGAAGGTCCCAGTGTTATGGGAGCATCTCAGGAGAGATCACACCAATGCAGTATGGGTGGAAGTAGAGGAGTTTATTAACCTGGGGGCCGGGGAGCTGGAATCATTTCCAGAAGGCTCTGGCCTCCAGCGAAGGTTTACTTTCACGTTTATACATCTAGTAGCAGTGAGGTGGGGTTAAGCAATTAAGCAGGGCTTACAGAATATTACAAAATATTACAGTTAGCTATAAAGTCTATGCGAGTCAAGAAAACTTTTCAAAGCACGGTAATTCCCAAGACACGCTTGTCAATGGTCCTGGCAGCGGCGTTGCCCTGTCCGTTTCTCGGGGCAGCACTCTGCCCTAGCAGAAACTATCCTCTCCGTCTTCTCTTCAAGGCCTTCTTCCAGCAAGGTTTTCTCGGAGATTCTTGGCCTCCTGAGCAGGGAGAAGTTCAGCCTCCCTTCAGTTAACTCTTTCAGCAGCCTTAGTAGTTTCAGCTTTCTCCCCTCTCACAACTTTCAGTAATTAACCCTTTTATTGCCACACCAAGACTAGGAACTGAGGGAAGCCTTCGGCCAGCATGCAGGCCAACATGCAACAAGGGACCGACTTCTCTGGCCTGTCAGGAGTCTGTGAATGAAAGTGGGTTTTCCTAGGAGGATCTTGAGATGACCACACACCTTCACTGTGGTTTTGGGAAAGACCAGAGCCAGGACCATCCTGCTAAGTTGTGTGGCTCTCTGACGCAGATACTGGAAAATAACAAATGTTAATCATTTGAAGCTCCTAAATTTCCAGGTAACTTGTTTCACAGCAATAGTACAAGGCTTCAACAAATTCTCTATTTTGCTGAAGCCAGTTTGCTAACATCCTTCCTTATGTAACCAAAAGACTTAACTGATATGGAAAAATGAGCCAATGGAACCTCACTGGGCCTGTGATGGTGGAGAATTGGGCAAGTTGAAAAGGTAGGTTGGGGGGGTGAGGATGATCTTCTTTATTTGATCTACTGATTCACATGCTAATCCCTGTTGGAGCCTGGGTCACCAACACATCCAGAAAAACCTTTATTTATTTATTTATTTATTTATTTATTTATTTATTTTTACCAACTCTCTGGGTATCCCTTCGTCTGGTGAAATTGACACAATTCACCCTCACAACTTGGTACCCATCCCCATCTTTTTAACCAGAGTTAATCTCCATACAAAGACAGTAGCAAGGTCACAGTTCAAGCTAATGCTGCTTTCACTCTGCTGCCCATCACAGTAACCATACTCACCTTGCCTTTGGGTTGAGTGCCTTCCTACACCCCACTGTACCCCAGGTCCAATTAGTTCCTTGCCTTTGGGCTTTCCAATTGAGGAGCCATGGTTCTCATGAGGCTACAGAGAACAGTAATCATGGACATGCTGGGGCTTCTCTCCCCACTGTGTTTCTCCAAGTTCTGGTGAACGTTATGTTTGCTAGACCCTCCCAGCACGGAAGAGTATGTCTTAAATGAAAACTTCACTATACGTTCCAGTTTCTTTAAGTCTCTGAGTTATTCTCTTATATTAAACCAAAGGAGGTCAGATTAGCTCAGTTTGCTCAAGGTGGGCCAACTTGTAACCAGCAGTGGCAGGTGCAACCTGACCCTGTCCAGTATGCAGCCCAAGAAGTTCTCTTGGAGACCTTCACTCAGGTGTAGCTGGGACAGTTAAAATAATTATTAGTGGGCTGGAGAGATGGCTTAGTGGTTAAGGTGTTCGCATACAAAGCAGAAGGACCTGAGTTTGATTCCCCAGTACCCACGTAAAGCCAGATGCACAAGGTGGTGCATGTGTCTGGAGTTCGTTTGCAGTGGCTGGAGGCCCTGGCAACCCATTCTCTCTCTCTGTTTCTCTCTCAAATAAATAAATAAAATATAAAACAATGATTATTAGTGTATATTCATGGTACAAAGCAATGGGTTTCACAATGGCATTTTCATTCAAGTAAGTAATGTACTTGGATATTATCTTCCTTTACCTTCTTTTGCCTCCTTCCCACTAGTCCCCTTCCTCTTTTAAAACAGCTTCCTTCTCCTTTTTAAAAATTAAAAAGTATTTTATTTTTATTTATTTGCTAGGGGAGAGAGAGAGAGAGAGAGAGAGAGAGAGAGAGAGAGAGAGAGAGAGAGAGAGAGAGAGAGAGAGAGAGAGAGCGCATGCCAGGGCCTCTCGCCACTGCAAATGAATTCCAGACACATGCATGCTCCACTTTGTGCATCTGGCTTTACATGGGTTCTAGGGAATCAAACCTGGCCGGGCAGGTTTTACAAGCAAGCGCCTTTAACCAATGAGCCATCTCCCCAGCCCCTTCTACTTTTATCTTATATATTTGCTGTAGTTAGCTTCACGTTGCTGGCACAAAGAACCTGACCAAAAGCAGCTGATGGGAGGAAAGTTGCTTATTTTGGCTTATAGCTCAAGGGGGAAACTCATGAAGGCAGGAAAAACATGGCATAAGAAGAGGCTGGGCATCACCTCCTGGCCAACATCAGGTCAACAATGTAACAGGAGAGTGTGCCAAACACTGGCAAGGGAAGCTGGCTAGAACACCCAGCAATGTGCTGCCTCCAAGAGGCTCCAATTCCCAACCTGCCACCAGTGGGGGACCTAGCATTCAGAACATGTTTATGGGGACACCTGACTCAAACTACCAATGTATATGTCATCCAGGTTCCACATATGAGCGAAAACATGAAATGCTTTTACTAAGTCTGGGTTATTTTAATTAATATGATCTCCAGTTCCATAAACTTTTCCTAAAAATGACGCAATTGCATTCTTTATAGATGAATAAAACTCCATTGTGTATTTATGCAATATTCAAAATATCCATTCATCTGTTGACAGACATCTTGCTGACTCCTTAACTTGGCTATTGTGTGCCACAATAACATGGATGTGTTTGCATCTCTGCCGTATGCAGTTGGGCTTTTGACATGTTTATTTCAAGACGAGTCAATGTGAAGCAAAGTTGTCATTTAGAAAGGAAAGTACATACTAAGAGAGATGGAATCCAGTGTGGGCATTAAGAGAGACACATAGCTAAGTTCCTCAGCAGTAGCTAGACATATTGGATTTCTTTTGAAGCTACGTTGTTTAAAGGATATAATAACTACGTCAAAGTTTAAAGATTAAGTAAAAAGTTTGTGGCTTTCATCCTTCCTTTTTTCCTCTTCCCTCATCTTTGTATCTTGAAACTCAAAACTTACATGTGATTAAACTGCTGAACCTAAAACAGGAAATGTCTGTAGGCTGACATTCGTACACTTCAGCTCCTGCCAGTCTGCCGTGAATATTATGGGCCATTTTCTAGCATGGTCCTTGCTCCTCCTTGGTCTTCTCACAGGTAAGTACACCCTTCTTCTACCTCCTAGGATCTTCTGTCTTGCTGTGCAGGTAGGACTAAGATCGGGCAGTCTTCACTGAAGGTGTTGCCTCTTTTGGGGTGTATGTAATTCCCACATGCATGTGCACACATGTGCTGTAATCTACATCATGAGCCGCAGACTGTGTTCTTGTCGCCCTCCCATCTCTCCTACTGGTAATACACAAGGAGCCTGGGCATTTCCAGAGAGGGTGAATGGTGGGGCATGGGCTAGGGTAAGCCACAGCCATGTCTAGGATTCACCTCTTCTGTAGCTTGCCATTTTTCTTGCCCATTTTTCTGATGCTTTCAGGTTTAGAAAGACCCATAGGGGTTTGTGTTTGGTACCTGATCCTTTGTCTCTTTCCACCTTCTCCTTCCCAGAGAATCATTGTCACACATTCTATTCATAGCTTCAAGTCTGACACTTGATAGGACAGTTTCTGTCCCTCGGGAGTCTCACTACTCTTCCCACGGGTCTGAGGGTGGCAGTTAGGACAGTGAGGTCTTGAGAGACCCATGGTGAGTGGCTGGAGTCCATTTTTAGTCCCATGACTTTTAAGCTTTTATTTTCTCCTCCAGGGGAATCTGCCGCTGGTCTTCAGGGCTGTCCCCACTCCCACCACTAGAGGACTCCTTAACAGTTGGAAGTGTTTAAAGCTCAGCAGTTTATAAACCATGACCACTAAGATTTTTAGGCCTTTAATCCCTGTGACAATCCAGGCAATATCACACCCGTTTTACAGATGCTAGGCTAAGAGTTTAGCTGACATGTTCTGCTTCTGCCTGCTTGGAAATCTTGAAGCAACGCCAGCCCTACCCAACTGTGGGACGACAGCAGTGAGGAAGATCTCTGCAAACTGCTGACACAGAACAGACACCAAGAGGTTGGGTTCCTACAACGTTGCTTCCACCCCACTTCCTGTCCACTCTGCACCCTTCTTGTAGCTCTGGGAGCTCCCCCACTTCATGGGCCCTGTCCACAGGAACAATTCTTAGGCCTATGGAGAAAGATTGGGTAAGGTGAGTTTTGACTTAAAGTGGAACTCCGAAACCCTCAGTTCAACTCTGGGCAAACATTTGGAGTATTTGTGTGTGCTGAGCGCAGGGCTGGCGGCAGGAGGAGGACCTTAGCATGGGAGCCTCTGCTGCAGGCAACGTGATGGTGTAAACAGAACATCAATGTGCGGTCAGATGCACCTGCTTTGTTTTTTATGTTTTATTTATTTGAGATAGAGAGAGAGAAAGAGAAAGAGGCAGAGAGTGAGTATGGGTGCACCAGGGCTTCCTGCCACTGCAAAGGAACTCCAGACACATATGCCACCTTGTGCATCTGGTTTTATGTGAGTACTGGGTAATCGAACCCCAGCAGTTGTCAGGCAAGCACCTTAATGGCTGAGTCATCGTTCCAGCCCTGTACCTGGTTTTTTTTTTTCCTTTGGACTCTGTGGCTTCCTCACTGGGCAGTATGGGCAAGTATCTTAATTTCTCTCAACCTCATGGCTTTCATCTATAAAATGGGAATGAAATTACTATTTTACAAGTTTGTTGAGAGAATTACATAAAATAATGTGTATAATTATTGAGGCAAGTGACTAGCTGTCGGGATTTGCATCTTAAATCTGATTCCTTTGAGTTACTTTTCCATTGCTTAAACCCAGAAACCTAGGCTTCACACTAGGAAGCCTGACACACATTCCTCCCCACCCCCCACCTACCTAGGAGGCTAGCCCAGATAGCCTGGGTTGACCTTACTACTCAGATAGTCCTTCCCTTCCGTCTTCTGTCTCAGAGAGCGTGTAACTCTAGGAAAGAGTCCCAACATGGCTCTTTGTATGAGGCAGAATGAAGTACAAGTTTAAAGTCAAACTAAACAACAGATCTCAGAAACTCAGGAAAGACCTGGCATGGTGGTGCACACCTTTAATCCCAGTATTCAGGAGGCAGAGGAAGGAGGATTGCTGTGCGTTCAAGGCCACCCTGAGACTACAGAGTGAATTCCAGGTCAACCTGGGCTAGAGCGAGACCCTATCTCAAAACAAAAACAAAACAAAACAAAATAAAATAAAAAAGAAACCTGGGGAAGGCCTGACTGGGCCACAAGAGAGCAGAACTTGACCTGAGGTCACCGTTACTGTCCTAGGGGTTCAGGGCACCCAAAGTTGCCGATCAAGGATCCTACAGGCTAGATTTCAGACAGCCATTGTGCAGAGGGGAAGGTCTATCTGGTGTCAGCCTGGCCCCTGTGCATGCCTTCCCCCATGGCGGGGCCAGCATCGCCCAAAGAGGAAGTGAATAGTGGTGTCCAGTGAGTCCCGGAGCTCCCCAGTGTGCTGCGTAGGCAACTGTGCGAGAGCCACCCGCTCCCACTTCAACACGCCCTGGTTCAACTTTGAGCAGGTGCTGTCCCTCTCACCTGCCTGGCTGCAGTGGTGTGGCCAACGCTTCTGTACCCCAAGTTTGAAACAGGATCGGACCCCTCCCCACACCATGTGGCCTTTTCTCACTAACTGACTGTGTGGCAGACCTCAGTCAGCTTTAGACTTTCTGCCTCCTGGATTGCAGGAAGGAACCTCTTACCCATCAGGGTCCTCTGAAGGAGATCCACTTACATTCTTCTGAGGAGTGGCTTTAAAAATGTCTCCACAAGCTTGGTGCTCTTATTCTAGCACTTGAGAGGTGGAAACAGAAGAACCAGGAGTTCAAGATCATCCTCAATTATACAGTGAGCCTGAGGCCAGCCTGAGCTACATGAGACGTTGTCTCAAAAAATAACGAATAAAATAAGCCAGGCATGGTGGCGCACAGCTTTAATTCCCAGCATTTGGGAGTCAGAGGTAGGAGGATCGCTGTGAGTTCAAGGCCATTCTGAGTCTACATAGTAAATTCTGGGCTAGAGTGAAACCCTATCTCAAAAAACCAATATATAGGGCTGGGGAGATGGCTTAGCAGTTAAGGGCACTTGCTACCAGAGTCTACCATCCCAGGTTCAATTCCCTAGGGCCCATGTAAAGCCAGATGCACAGAGTGGCACATATGTCTGGAGTTCATTTGTTCTCTCTCTCCCCTTGCAAATAAAATAAATAACACATTTAAAAATAATAAATAAAATAAAATAAACAAAACAAAGCACAAGTATCTCTATAACAATGTTGAATAGTTTTGGTGAGGTGCAAACAAGGGTTATCCACTACTTTGTCCAGGTAATATTAAGAGTCTTTAAGGATACTAATGATTTCTAGTGATTATAATAATTCATTCTGATTATATAATCATAATAAGTGTTAATAAAGAATAGTGAATACCGTTTTCTTGTCTTATTTTATTCAATCTTCACAAAGTCCTGGATGCTTCTCTCTGTTTCAAGGCAGGATACCTGAGACTCCGAGAGATTAAGTAACTGGTTTAACATTACACAGGCGGTACCTGCTAATGCAAGAATTTGAACTTGGCTAGTCTGCTGGGTGCCCAGGACTTACTCTCTCTCTCATAGGCAATATAGGCTGGCACTCCAATGACTGCCCCACTGCCCGACTTAAAATGGCTTGGCCAAAATAGCACTAGTTTTTCTATCCACAAAGACATGCAGCCACACATCCTATCCTGGCTGGACCTCCAAGGAGCTGGTTTTGGTTTCAGAAGTGGTTGGACCAGCTCCTTCCAGGATGCTATTAAGACAGCAGTGTGCTGTGGATGGGGCTGGGCGAAGTGAGTTCTGACCCTAAGCTATTTGTCTCCGAGTACAAGCTGCAGGGATCCTTTGGCATATTCCACAAAGTTCCTTACTTTCCCTTCCACTTGACACCTGCAAGCCAGATGCAAGTAGATGTTCCATCAGGCTTTTCGTCGAAGCGCGCCCTCTGCTGGGAAGAAAGGATACTCACTCCCGTCAAGTTCTCTCACCATCTAGCTGGGTAGTCTTGAGCAAGGCACCTACGTTCCCTGGATCTCTCTTTTCTCTTTTTCCAATGGGGCTAATAATCCTTCCTTTGACTTTCTCTCAGACTTGATGAAGCCTTCTGACTTCTCAGGCTGCCTTGAAACTTCTATTCTCTGTTCGCAGGACCAGGGGCTTCCACAGAGGACCCAGCATCCCTGGTGGTAACTGGGACCCTAGGGGAGTCTGTCATTCTGCCCCTGAAGTTACTGTCTGGACAGCAGGTGGAAAGTATCTCCTGGACATCCCGTTTGGAACCCAGGGCATTCGCCTCCATCACCGTGATAGAAGCCGGAGGGCCAGACACTTTGTACCAGGCGGAAACCCGGTACAGGGGTCGAGTGAGTGTTGTGGGCCCTGACCACTCTCTGAGGATCAGCAACCTGAGCCTGGGGGATGCAGGGCCCTACCGGGCCCAAGTCAACCTAAGGCGCTCTCCTATCACCCACACCCAGAAGTACCTTCTGCAAGTCTGGGGTGAGTGTCAGGGTAGGTGATGGGCCGTGCCAGTCCTTGGTCAATGTCATAGACATTTAGCAACATTTTCAATGTTCTCTATCTATCCATCTATCTGTCTATCTGTCTATCTGTCTATCTATCTATCTATCTATCTATCTATCTATCATCTATATATCTATTTATCATCTATCTCTGTTATTTATTTATCATCTCTATCAATCACCTAACTATTGCATGTGTGTGTGTGTGTGTGTGTGTGTGTGTGTGTGTGTGTGTATACAGATGTGTTGGTCCTCATCTTCCACCTTGTTTGAAGCAGGGTCTCCCATCCACTGCTCCATTTGCCAGGCTAGCTGACCCAGGAGCCTCTGGTGGATTCTTTTGTCTTGACCTCCCTTCTCACCTGTAGGCATGCTGAGTTTACAGATGCCCGCTGCAGTTTTCTGCTTTATGTGGGTTCTGGGGATCTGAACTGGGGTGCTTCCACCTAGGTGGTAAGTACTTTATGGACTGAACCATCTATTTTTTGGGCCCTCAATGTTGTTGTTTATTTGTTCTTCTTTTTAAAATATTTTTATTTATTTATTTGCAAGCAAAGAGAGAGAGATAGGAAGAAGAGAGACAAAGAGAATAGACACACCAGGGCCTCCAGCCACCTCAAACAAACTCCAGATGCATGCGCCACTTTGTGCATCTGGCATTACATGGGCACTGGGGAATGAAACCTCAACCTTAACCACTGAACCATCTCTCCAGCCCTTTTAATATTATTTAAAAATATTTTATATTATTTATTAGAGATAGAAGGGGAGAGAGAGAGTGGAGAGAAGGTACATGGGCATACCATTATATTCCTCAAAGAAAAATTTCAGAGAGGAAATTACAAAGGAAAGAGTAGGAGTGAGGTGAAGCATACACAAAGCCTGGGGAAGGCTGGCACCTGGCTCACCTGACCAGCAGCAATGCCGTGGGCCACTTTCACATTTACGCAGTTTGCCTCTTAGAGCAAGGAAATAGGAACCAAAAGTCTGAAAAAGCCCCATGGGTCCTTGCCCACACCACAAAGGTGACACTGAAACAGAAGAGGCAGGTGACTGTGATGCAAATAGCAGAATGCCCCATGCTAAGAATTGTGGTTGAGACTAGAGCCAGGGTGCTTTTTTCCTTTAAAAAATATTTTCATTTATTTATTTGCAAGCAGAAAGGAGAGAGAGAGAGAGAGAGAGAGAGAGAGAGAGAGAGAGAGAGAGAGAGAGAGAGAGAGAGAGAGAGAGAGAATGGGCACACCAGGGCCTCCAGCTGCTGCAAACAAACTCCAGACATGATGTGCCACTTTGTGCATCTGGCTTTACGTGGGCCCTGCAGAATCAAACCTCAAAACCCTGGGTTGTTAGATAAGTTCCTTAACCACTGAGAAATCTCTCCAGTCCCAGGATTTTCTTTTTTAATGCTCTTCAACTATACTCTGTGTAGGTCAGGAGCCTAGACCAGGAGGAGCTGTCTTATTACAGCTTCCCAGGGAAGAGAAAGGCCAGGGAGAGCTCACAGGTGCTTGAACAGACCTGCTGTTCTGGGGATTTTGTTCAGATTAACTGTGACTCCAGCTTCGCCTGAGGGGAAGAGCAAGGTTTCAGAGAGCCATTCCCCTGAGAGGGCTGGCTGGGCAGGCAGCACATATGAGCTTCTCATTTTATTTGGGTTTCTGTTAGGTGATGACATCATTTCAGTGGGGGATGATGGGACTGCCTCCTAGCCAGGTGCACACAGCTGGGAAGAATCAGGCCCGGGCTGCTCATGGCCAGATTCTCGTAGCACTGGACTCGAGGCTGCAGGAACCTGGGTAGCACTGCTTGCTAGGGTGGGCCCAAAGCTGGACGAGAGTCCCCCTGGCATGTTGATGGATGACCTGGCAGGATGGGTTCAAGAGGATAAGTCCAGGGTGTGCTGACCAGTCAGGGGTGGTGTTTTCCCTGTAGCCCCCTCACTCTGGGTTGTCTCCAGCAGCAACAGAGATGATGATTGGCTGGGTTTTTATCCTTCGTAGGATGCTGCCCCATATCACCGGTGGCTCACGACAGCCCGTCTAAGCAAGCAGAACAGGGGCTTTTGTTTCCAGGTTAAAGAAACTGAGTCTCAGAGGAGAGACGACACACTCACAGCACAGAGCTAGAAAGTAGCAGGCTTGGGAATGGAACCGAGGCAGGCATTCCCTGTGCTGTGGCTCTCTGGGTTGATAGCGTGTCATCTAAACTAGTGAGGACATTGAGAAAAGAGGGACCAGATGGCACAGGAGAAGGGTTTCCATCCCAAACATCACCCTGCATAGGCACGCTGGGATGAGGTGGCGGAATCCCCTGGCAATACACACACCTTGGGTCTGTCTCTTCCCAGGGCACACACTCTCTTGGCTGGCACAGCTGATAAGCTGTCCTTGGGGCTGCAGTCGGCTAGGCCATGGGGCTGAAGTTGACAGCCTTCTCTGGGCTCTCATTGTGTTGTGCTTGTATTAGTCATCTTTTTTCTGTGCTTACTTGTAATGTCCTCCACGCCCAACATGTCTGGCTCTAGCAAGAAATGGTAATATGGACACCTGAAGATGCATATGCCTGCAGCAAGAAGAGAGGTCCAAGGGAGTGCAAGAGAGCAGAACCTTAAAGGCTCAGGCGCATCCTCTTGAAGCCGGTTCCAGCATGGGGAAGCCTCCTGCTAGGGAAGGTGTAATCACAGCACAGTTCTATGGTCCTGCTCCTTTTATCTTGGGGAGGGGCAAGGACACAGACATGGGGCATATCCATACCATTCAAGTTTGGATTCACCATTTAAACACATAAGACTGGGCAAGCTACTCAAGCATTCTGAGCCTGTGAAATGGACTAGATGTGACGTGCCTCTTACCTACTCCATGTGGTTATTCTAGAAATCATTCAGTGAGGTACTAAGTAACACGCACATGTAAAGTCCAGACTCTAGGAAAGATGTGGGCAGATCCTGCCTCTGCTGCTCCTATGTGTTCTCAGGGTGATGCAGCTTTGGGGTGACATTGAGTGTGGAGTGGAGACCAGAGGGGTTTCCTAGTCCTCAGCTTATTTTCATTCCCTCCCACAGAGAAACTGACCCAGCCCCGAGTCACACTGAGCTCCAGGATTGGTGAGAATGGACACTGCGTTGTCATCTTGACATGTGTGACAGAAAGCAGAGAAGGCGCAGTGACCTACAGCTGGATGCCCCTGGGTCCCCGGACTGTGGTGTCCCATAGAGGATCAGTCCTCAGTGTCTCTGTGAGGCCTGGAGACAAAAGTCAGTCTTTTTCTTGTATTGTCAAGAATCCCATCAGTCATAGCAGCTCCCGCCTCATCTCAGTGCCACCCTCCTGCACAGGTACCTGGCTACCAGAAGCCCAAGCACCCAGCCCGCAGAGCTTCTCTGGAGTGGACAGAGAAAGTGGAGGAGGAGTCCTGGTCCCTGACAGGCCCCAGGGAGGGGAGTAACACCCTTGTGAGAGCAAGGTGGGCCAGGAGTGGGTGGGTCTGGACCCACTGAAGTTGATGGAAAGGTGGAGTGGCTTGGGCCCCATGTGGGTAGAAAAACACCATTACCTGAGGCCCTGCTTTCCCTGTTTTGTCTACAGGACCAGACACCCTATGGGAGGATACAGGTGGGGAGATGGTGATTGGCACCCTTGGGGAGTCGGCCATTCTTCCCCTGGAGGTCTCAGCAGAGCAGGAGGTAGAAAGTGTTACTTGGAGCTCCAAAGGATTTGTTGCTGTTTTGCAACCAGGACCAGGAAACAAACCAATCCTGGTTCCTGAGAGGAAGGGACCTTATAGAAGCCGACTGAGCGCTTCTTATCATGGCTATTCTCTTCAGATCAGCCCCTTGGGGCTGCAGGACTCTGGCCCCTATAGAGCCTGGATGACACTTCGAAATTCTCTGGTTAACATCACTAAGGACTTCACCCTGCGTGTCTATGGTGAGGACGACCTACATTTAAAAATATTTTACTTATTTATTTGCAAGGAGAGAGAGAGAGAGAGAGAGAGAGAGAGAGAGAGAGAGAGAGAGAGAGAGAGAGAGAGAGAGAGAGAGAGAGAGAGAGAGAGAATACCAGGGCCTCCAGTCACTACAAATGAATTCCAGACACATGCACCACTTTGTGCTTTTGGCTTTACGTGGATTCTGGGGAATTGAACCCTGGCCATTAGTCTTCGCAGGCAAGCACCTTAAATGCTGAGCAATGTCTCCAGCCCAAGACCCATGTTTGATCTCTTGTCCTTCCTCTTCCCTTCTTGGCCAGGCTAGAGCTTTCTCATAGCTTGGGTCTTCTCTTCTTGGCACAGAGAGGCTGAAGAAGCCCAATATCACTGCCAGCTCTCAGATCATGAAGAACGGGACCTGCTTTTTCACCCTGGTCTGCACCCTGGAACAGGCTGGAGAGGATGTTCAGTACAGCTGGGATCCCCACAGCCAGGGGTCAGTTGTGTCCCGTGGAGGAACCACCCTTAGTGCCTCTTGGACACCGGGGAACAGTGACAGCTATGGCTGTATGGCCAAGAACCCTGTCAGTCAGAACTCCAGCTCCATTGCCATCAGACCTCTCTGCTCAGGTAATGTCTTCCTTTTGTGACCCTCTTTTTGCCAAGAATCCTTGGTCCAGGTTTCCAGCATCCCTGCTCGCCTTCCTCCTGGATCTGGCAGTAGAGGAAGGGAAGGAGGGGAGGGGTATTTGTTTGCATCAGGGAGTTCCAAGGTAGCAGGAGATGAGGGACTTGGAGTCACCATCCAGGCCCAGCTCTGTTCACTGCTCTCCCATCCTTAGATCCTCTGAGCTTCCACCTATTGCAGACTCGGTTGGGTTCCTGCTCATTTCTGGGACTCCACGAGGAAAGGTGATTCCCAGGACACCCCCTTCCCAGCAGGGATCCCAGCTTTCCTTGGCTGTGTTCTTCAAGCTGCCTCAGACCCTCCCTGTCTAGAGCTTCTCTGGAGGAACCCAGGACTGAGGTCCTCTGCTGGACAAGCCCTAGGCTTCATTCAACTCAGCCACAGGCCATGGCAGGGCCGGATCTTTCAGGGTTCCACCCCCACCTGCCCCTGCTCACTTCCCTTTTTTCCTAGTTTGAGCCCTGGCTGTGACATCCTAACTACTCTCTCCTTTTCTTCTTGCTGAGTATACTGGCAGGGCTTAAACTCTGAGTTAAGAAAAGCTTCTGCTACTCTTTTGTTCTCATGCTGTGTGATGCTGCTGGGAATGGGGAGTTGCTGATCAACTGTTGCAAAACTTCAGATAGAGGTTTTGAGACCTATTTATTGATCTACTGGGCAGTAGTGTGAGTGTAGCCAATAATAGTGTGTTTGGGGCTGGGGACATGGCTTAATTGCTTAGTAGGTGTGGGACTCTGAGTTCAGTTTCCAGTGCGAGCACACACACACACACACACACACACACACACACACACACCCCTCATTGTCCTGACTAGTAGTTTTTACAGAACATCCATGCTGCGTGTGATGGGAATGGAGACATGGTAATTGGCTGCAGACAGTCATCCTCCCATTTCTTTCTCTGGGACCTGGACGTTCCCAGCTTCCCAGATTTCCTCTTCCTAAAGAAGCCTCCAGCCCAACCATACTTCTGGCTTTTCTTCCTTGAAAATCTTTCCCCCATACCCTGTCTTCCCATTTTCATTTTCTTTTACTCGAATCCCTAATCCACGGCCATCGTTTATTCAGGCTCCTTCCTACTTTGCTGTCTGAGGAAAGAATTCCTTTTCCTTTTCATCCTGGGATCTTTGAAGATTGAACAGAGCTGAAGTTGACCTTGGAGAAGATAAGAGAAGGAACAGAAGCATTCACTCTGGAGATGCAGAAATGACGGACTCTGCCCAGGGAGCTGAGTGGATGCCAGCCCCTCTGGGTGTGTGTGTGGGAGAAAGAGACATGTTCATTCTGACTGGGGCAAATTACCAAGAAACTGCTATGGCTCACACGTTTAAAACCATCTGCTTATTTTTGTGTGTTTCAAAAGGCTCGGAAAGAAAATTTATTCTTTAAGAAAATTTAAATGGCTTGAAACATGAAAGATTACTAAGTCATTAAGTGTCAACTACGCATATGATTAATTTTTGGTTATGCTGAAGTACCTGGGCTCAGAGGGCCCAGCTTCATCTTAAATGTCCTCCTGGGAGAGTTTGGGTCATCATATTTAATCAGCTTTCCTTTCTCATTCACAATCAGTGCACTGCTTCAAAAGTTACAAGGATGGGCTGGAGAAATGGCTCAGCGGTTAAGGCACTAGCCTCCAGTGCCTAAAGCCCTGGGTTCAATTCCCCAGGTCCCACATAAGCCAGACCCACAAGGTGGCCCTGTGTTTTTCTCTCTCTCTCTCTCTGTATCTCTCTGCTAGAAAATGAATAAATAAAATATTTTTTAAAAAAAGTTACAAGGAAGGTGACCATTTACTGAGAGAGCTCCAGGGTCATGGGAGAACGAAACTCTGAGTGACTTAACTAATGAGAAGCCAACTAAATGCTAACAAGGGACTTTCCACATATTTTTTTGTCTTGCTTCCATGAGCATTGTCTGAATGCTTTTCTCCTTCATGTTTCCCAGGGAAACCAGGACCACCATAGATGATTCATAAATCACTGTTGACTCAAATCTTTAAAGGCCAGATACAGAGATTGAGAATAAAATAGTGGTTACCAAGAGATGGTGAGGGAGGGCGCAGAAATGAGGAGATGGTGGGGGGAAAATAATTAAAATATTTAAAGTAAATTGAAAAAATAAAGTCTTTAAGGATGTCAGCATGCCAAGGTTTATCTTTCAATAGATGCCAGCTCATTTTTCTTAAAGAGCAGCCTCTCTCTAGCCCTGGCTGACCTGGAACTCACTCTGTAGCCCAGGCTGACCTCGAACTCATGGTGATCCTCCTACATCAGCTTCTCAAGTGCTGGGATTAAAGGTGTGCACCACCACTCCCAGCCAACCCATGTTGACCAAAGAACAAATTTATAATCATACTGTCTGTTTTCCCCATCAGCTATATATATGAAGGCAAGAACCATTTCTGTCTTCTTCACAAATGTCAACTCAGGGGGTAGAAGAGGACTTGGCACATGATAAGTACTTCAAATTTAGTACTGAATGAATGAATGACTAGCTGGATAAGAATTGAGTGTATTTTTTTTTCTTAAGGTTTGAAGACTTTCTGGAAATGCCTTAATGATCCAGGACTTAATTATTACAGTACTTTCTCTTCCTGCTTCTGATAGAGGGAAGAAGGAAATTGGATTTTTATTCTAATGTTTCCTTGAAGATTTAATCCATTGGCCAAAGAAAAGGGCTCACATAGGGCATTCATTTATGTTTTGTCTTGACAGCAGGCTGGTTGAGTGTGGAGCAGGTTGATCTAATTTGAACCAAGGATGAACAACTGAACCAAGACCAATATTCAGCTATGAGAGAACCTGTGATCCTCTCCTGCTGTTTTCTCACTCTCCACTGATTGCTTGTGTAGCCAAATGCAGAGGGTTTGCATCTCGGTGAGTTCAGAGTGAAAATCCGCAGAGTTAAGGCAGAAAAGGATGGAGGAAGAACGTGCAAGGGGAGCATGGGACTTGGAGTCATTTCTGAAATGCTCTCCCTTGAATAAAGGAAGCATGAGGGTTTTATTTAGGGAGCCTATATATACTTACATAGGGTTCAGCCCATTCTTAAGCGTGCTCAGTTAAAGGAGTACATTACTGAGCATACTCAGTTTAAGGTAATAACTTAGAAAAGATGAACACATTTTGGGGTATGCTTAGCTCAAAGTAATGAGACATGTACATAAAAGATTTACATGATGGACAGAAGCTGGGCATGGTGGCGCATACCTTAATCCCAGTGGTCAGGAGGTAGGAGGATCATCATGAGTTCAAGGCTACCCTGAGACTACATAGAAAGTTCCAAGTTAGCCTGGGCTAGAGTGAGACCCCGCCTTGAAAAAAAACAATAAATGAATGAATGAATGAAGTGATGGAGAGAAATGCCTCTGGACATGTTCAGTTTGCACTCTAAAATTTTAGCTGAAAGTAAAGGAAAGGATACTTTGAAGATACATTAATACAGAAGTCTTCCTCCAAAGGCGCCTGCCTGCTTAGTTATGCACCTGTTTCTTGCTTCAATCACCATGAAGATTGCTCCAATCATGTAGTTACTGATTTTTCTGGAATACAAAAGGACAGCCAGATCACAAGCTGAGGAAAGCCTCCAACAGGAACGACCAAACTAACTGATTTAGGGTGTTTAGCATAATAAGAGTAAACTAAAAGAGAAAGACAAGGGATCCAGGAATAAGAGAGGATGCTGTGCTTTGGATCTGAAGTACCCCTCATAGGATCATAGAATACTTATTCTCTCTCTGGTGGCATCCTGGGAGGCTTGGAAGCCTTGGGAAGTGGAGCCGGCAGGAGCAGTTGACAAGGGGTGGGCTTGTGAGGTTGGAGCCTGGCCTCTGATTCTGTTGAACAGCTCTCCTTCATCACACACCACCACAGACACAGATTGGGCTGCTCAGCTCTGCCTTCCCTCTGTGATGGGCTGACTTCCAAAACCAAGTGCCAAAATAAACCTCTACAGTCTTGTTGCTGTCAGTAACTCACACAGGGAAAGGATTTCTCTGGATGCTGGAGAGAAGTGTGAGTGAGAGCTGTGTGTGCAGCAAGTCCAGAGCAACCGGTGAAGGACTTTGTCAACTCCAGGATGTGCAAGGAGTTGTTAGAGAGAAAATGAATCACAATACTTTACATGGCTTATCACAAATACTGAATGTAACTTAACAAAAGCTATGTCATAATATGCCCTGGCAGGACAGGTTGAAAGGCCTGTGTATTGGGGGGTTGCAGAGGGTTATGCAGGGAACCAGATGGGGACAGGAGATAAGAGAGTCAAATACTCATCCTCACAGCAGGAATTCAGTGAAAAATGGCTAAAGTCAAGAAAAAACCAGAAAAGGTTTATTTCCAAATTCTGAGGATAAATTTATCATAAAACAGACCAAATAATTGATAACCTCTGTGGAACAGCAGTTCTGGGTGTGGCCGAGGGGGTCTTGTTTCCTTTATTTTCTTTAAGTTAAAAGTCATTGAACAAGGGACCTATAACCACAGTCATTCAATCAACACAGGATAGGCCATTGAGACAGAAACCAAGGATTTTCGACACAAGAACCCCTAAGCTCGCAACATTAAAGCAGCCTTATTACTCACCCACCATGACTCAGGGAACTGAGCGGAAGAGGGGGCGGAAAGATTGTGAGAGCCGTGGTGGGGGAGACGGTCCGGAGGCATGGCACCCATCAGTAACAACACACTTGGGCCAGGAAGACCGGGATGAGTACTAAGATATACAGGATCCCTTGCCACAAGGACT